>CM041549.1:17847820-18056320 GCA_023238725.1 Scortum barcoo
TTAAGATTACCTCAAACCTTTCGACGTGTCCCTTATAAATAATACATTTTTAAAAGAGGAGCAAATTCCATATTCAGTGCATGGTCTGCTGCCCCTCTTTGCTTATATTCATTTTTCCCAGTGAGGACTGCTGATCCAAACTGATAGATTATGTCTGTGAATTCACAGAGCTGTATTGCTTACTCGTGCATATCTGTCGTGGCGGTGATTGTGTTCTCTCTGTGGGATCTGGCCGCAGCCATACAATCAGCTCAGTGTGATAAATAGGAACACAGAGAGAACAAACCTTGCTGTCACTACAAATAAACATCTGTGGGGGCGCCTCAAGGCCAGCAGAGGCTTTCTCTTACACATAAACACACTTGATGACACAGATGCCGAGACACACGCAGGCTGACACACAATCCGCCTCCTCCCACCCATTCACTCGTTCAGAAGGTTACTATCCTCTCCTGCGTATTATTTCGATCTGCAGAAACAAAATGCCTTCATTCCCTCTGGATTCTGAGATAAGCAGATTGGTTTGTCTTTTGGAGAAGACAAAAGGAGCTCAGTCCACATAAAGGTTTATAAAATGGCACCACCACGGCGGTAGAGAAGAGACTGAGCTCACAGGAGCCTCCGAAGCCTACCTTTAATGCCAGAAAATGTCACTTTCCATATCAACAATAAAGACATGCAAATTCCTACCCAGGTACTTTTGTCATGGTTTTACATCTGGGTCTCTGGCTGAATAATTTTTCATTGTTTGCTGGAGTCTTTTTATTCAGGTGTAAAATCCCAACACCTTCATATTTTTTTTTTTTCATTTCTGAAGAAGACATCAGTTTCTCTCCACTTTGGTTGTCGGATGGCAAACATTTCATCTGTGGTTTAACTTTATGTCAGTGGTGTTTTGCTCCTCTGCCTCGCTCCCTCTTCCCGTCTCTGAGAACAAGGAGAAGTTCAGCAGACTGCGTGGCTCCACCAAGCGCTTGAAATGCTAATCGGAATTGATCTGGATGGGGATATTAAAAAAACTGGGGTGATTGCTGTCACAGTGCTCAGTGTGGGGCTGATTCAGAGCATCATAAATATTAATGGTGGATGCCCATCAGTGGTGGCATGTCACTGACAGTCCCATGATTACCTGCTGAGTGCTGTGCATAGCGACCTGTACAAGTGATTGGTTCAGACACACACACAAAAACGTGCACAAAGCGTTGGGCGAGTGAGAAGCCTAATTGAAAACATAAACAGTGCTGGCGATGTGTGTAGTGACAGGGTTGATTAGGCAGCATGCTCTTACCTGGTGGAGTTTTATTAGAAATCTAATAGAAGATGTCTAAGATCTCATTGGTACAGCTGGAGACACTAAAGTCATCTACACACACACACACACACACACACACACACACACACACACACACACACACACACACACACACACACAAACCTTCCCCCAGACTCAGAAGCCATAACAATTATTAACAAACCAATATATGCAAACCAATCTTCATAACAATTAAGGGAAATATAATTCCCATTAAACTCTTTTGAGACATTTTTTATTGCTTTTTCATAAAATGTAACTTAATATTTTCTGTAGACTACAGATACATTTTCATATATAACTAAAGAGTTTTACTGTCATTAAAGTTGTATGTTTCTCAAGCGGTGAAAATATCCATCCATCCATTTTCTATTCCCACTTTATCCTGGCACTTTACAGGGTCGCAGGGGATGCTGGAACCTAGCTCCGCTATCTTGGGCGAGTCCAGGTACACCCCTGGACTGGACGGCAGTCAGTCACATAGAACAGACAGACAACCACTCACATTCATACCTAGGGGCAATTTGGAGTTGCCAGTTAACCTAACGTGCATGTCTTTTGGATTGTGGCACACGCAGGCACAGGGAGAACATGCAAACTCCACACAGAAGGGCCTGTGTCAACCGGGGATTGAATTGCACTGCATTTAGTGATATCTAGAGGTGAGGTTGCAGATTCCAACCAGTACCCCTCCACTCACCCCTTCCTTTTCAAGTGTGCGGAAGAACCTGCAGTGGCTGCCACTTCCATGTAAAAATGCCAGAGCCAGTGTTTGGCTTGTCCGTTTTGGACTGAACCAACATGGCGGTGCAATGAGACGTGATGTGTGAACCCGCTCTCTATGTAGATATGACGCAAATGCAACAATTGAGTTTCAGGTGATTATGCACTAATGAAAACATAATTCAGGATATTCTATATTCAATTTCTGCCAATAGATCTCCTTAAATCTTTAATACTGCTCCTTTAAAGCTGGAGAACACTATATTTTTTTTCATGAGATCTAAAGTAGGTTTTGAACTATTTTAGTTATTTTGTTTAAATTTTAACTGAGGATTGTGTTTTAAGTTGGTTAGAGTCCTCTGTATCTTTAAAATGTATATTTGTTTACTTCTCCACAGTAGATGAGAGCAACATCTCAATCACTGGTTTAGCACAGACAAAAATGTCCTATATCAAGTCTCGCTTTGGCTTTTGAACGTGTTATCTTTGTCGTTCTTTCTCACATTTCTCAAAGAAACACACACACGTACGCACCCTTGTCCTTATCAGCTTGAAGACAGAGTTTCTCATCGACTGCAAACCAGGGCAAGTAACGCATAAGATGACCCTAGGACACAAACAGGCTCCCTCCCTCCGTTTGAAGGGTGCCATTGGCTAAGCCAGGCACGTTTGTATTGATGCACATAGTTGGCAGTCTGCAGACAAGATCCACAGAACATCCAGGGCCATGGAGAAAATCAATGGTTCCCATCTCTGCTTGCTTCTAACTGATCTGAGGGCAGGGGATGGATCCTGTTTATGACTTCATTATTGGCTCTGTCCAAATTATTCATTGAGGTGCACCATCATAATCCACTGCCTCCTCAGGTCAGGTCTTATTGTCCATAGTTCACTTTACCATTAACTGCAAAAGGTTCACACTCCGCCAGTGTCTTTTGGCCTACTTTTTGAATCAATGATTAAGTTTTTTTTCCCCCTCATGTCCACATTATAGCCAAGCACAGATGATGAAAGTTTCATCTCCCTAAAGGAGGAATGTAACATTCTGATTCTGTTGGAGATAGAGGAAAAACAACTTTGAGATCTGACACTTTGGTTTGATCCTGTGATTCGACGCTTTGACTTGAGAGAAGTTGTACACGGATAATTTGACGTGCTGTGCAGTGATAACTTTTATGTGACTGTGGTGTTTGATATGATGTGTCTCAGATCTGTCAGCACTTATACTCTGATGTGGAGAGACGCATTCATTTTTGACAGAGTAATTCAATCAGTAATGCTGATAGTTGTAAACAAGCCTCCGTAGATATTGTCTACAGTCTCCCACCTGATAGTGCTGCAAGTGGCTGAGATATCACCTGCTATGGTGGAGAAGGGATGTATGTGCCTCCCTGCCTTCCCCTCCAGCTGTCAGCTCTGGCCCGGTCTAACGAGGAGAGGCAAGGCTAATTGAATCCTAAACACTTTCGCCTTCTGCTTATCCCTGTCTCTCATTTCCACCACCCCTGAATCTCCCACTGTCACTACAGAGATGGGTTAAAACTTAGGCTCCCAACACAACACAACATTATGCTTTAGTCTTTGCTATTACTCTGTTTTTCGTATCCCCATTTATTGGTCCCCCCCCCACAACTCTCCATTTGTACCTCTCCTCTCTCCTCCTCTCATCACTTTTATCTCTAGTGGTTCCGTCTCCCCCATGGCCCAGGGCTTAATTGCTGGTTATCCTATTACTGTTTTAATGGTCCGTTAGCACTGAATTTGGTTGATGAAAATATATGAGCATAACTGCGAGTGCGTACTCTCTCAAAGCTGAGACCGGCATAAACAGATGTCAGCACAACTATCACTCTGTGCTGTTTTTCTCGCTTTTCTTCTTTTGTACATTTTCAGCGGTCTGTTCTAGAGCTGCTGGGGTTGCGATCTCAATCTTGGCACAGCTTGCTGCAGTTTGCTGGGCCTAAAGGCCAAAGCGCCTACTGAAATGAAATAATTTTCAATGAAATGAACTATACTAATGAATAAAACAACCAAGATAATTGCACACCAGCTCCCTCTCAGGGCAAGCAAAGTTAAAACTCTTTGTTCTTCTTTGTTCCTTTTTTTTTTCAAAAGTGGGCTTTAACCCCTGCTGTAGTAGACAAATATGAGCTGCTAGAAAGAAACCTCTATGAATATCAATCTCACACAGGAGTCAGAATGAGTGCCTCAGCTTTTTAAAGCCATATACAGCTCCTCAGGCCCTGTAATACAATGGTCAAGGTGGACCAGATTACAATTGATCAAAGTTCCACGTGGCCATGGTTTGATCATTTTTTAAAAAAATTGAGAAGACCTTTAACTCAGTAACTGTTCCTCAGAGGAATGTCTGCATACTAGAGGACAGGAGGGCTTTGGCAGAGAAGGAACGCTTTCGTCCCTCCGTCCTGAGGGTCAACTTTTAAGTAATGATAGATGAGCCAAGGCTCCACTCTGTCCCCACTCACTGCGTTCCCTGATATTAATGGCCTCTGATGCTCTGATAGACAGAAGCATGTCCAGGGATAAATCATTCAGAGGTCATTGGTGAAGCTGTCACTCATGTGCTCTGACGACTGCCTGTCTGGCTGTCTGGTTCTTCTCCAATTCCCTGTCTCATTCTCTCACTGTCTGCCCATTCTCCTTCTTCTCTTTCTCTCTTACACTCTCTCTCTCTCTCTCTCTCTCTCTCTCTCTCTCTCTCTCTCTCTCTCTCTCTCTCTCTCTCTCTCTCTCTCTCTCTCTCTCTCTCTCTCTCTCTCTCTCTCTCTCGTACTGCCCATTGTGCTTGGCGTAACCTAAGTCAAGCTTCAGGAGGCTATGATGTCAGATGTAATGGGAACATTTCATTTTATTAAACACACTTTCCACTCTGTCCACTGAGAAAACTATTGTTGTTTAGATATATAAGGATTAATTATTAACAACCAACATTATGCTTGTTGCAGGCTGACACGCTGACGAGTACAAGCACACGAACTGCGCACACGCGTGCACATACAAAGCATATATACATACACATACACACACTGCACGCTGCAATTTCCCATGACAAACACATCTTATAAAATAGATTTCCAGTAATTACTGCTGTCATCGCATATTCCTTTTCTCTTTATTTTCTCCTGGCTGTTGTAGGTTTAAGTGGCTATTCTGTGGAACAAGACAAGCGGTGCTCCATAATGAAGTGTTTAATATTTGATGCCATTGGATTTCACAGCTAATAAAAGCTGCGTGTGTGCCTCCATTAGCCCTCTGTCCAGGCTTGAGAATAGTGCTGCATGGCTGCACAATGTAAATCACAATCTGTCCACTGCCAGCTAATGGGGCACCCCCAAAATCTGTCATGGTAGAAAGTAACAATACATACACTATGCTGGAGTTTTACAATCACAGATTATAAATTATTCACACCAGTACTTTATGCTGGTTTGGTGCATGGCTGTTTGTGCCAGGGGACATGGAGGTATTTTGTTGGAGGAGAGCCTCTGTGGAGTGTTATCTTTTAAAGGATATGAGAGAGGTGTGAGACCATTCCCAGTTACTTCTGTGTGTATGTGTGTGTGTGTGTAAAAGTGTGTGCACAAGTATCTGTGTATTTAAGACGGAGAGAGTGAGGCAGAAACAAGAGAAAAGAGTGAAAACTTAAAACACAGGGCTTGATCTCTTGCAGTATTGATGTTGCCAACGTTCAGCTGCCAATGCAACTTTCAGCAGAGAAAAGAAATACAACAAAGCCTAAGCATGCCTATATTTATAATTGAATTCAACTGGATGCATTTTGACCACATATGTATATATTTTGTATTTTATTTCTGCTTTTATATGCATATTCCTAACAGAAACTCTTCTTCTTTTTACATGTCTTACCTTCTCCTTGCTGACTCCTTGGAATCCAGGTAAGAATAAAATGATTTGTTTATAATGAATGGCCTCATCTACCATTTTCCTTGGCTGTCCCTGTCTTCCTCTTTGCCCCCTCTTTTTTTTTTTCTTCTACCCCTCTAGGCTCCCCAGAGGAAATGACAAAGGAAGTAAGGGCCAACAAATGTCAATGCTAACAGCAGTGTAAAGCCATGACAGCTATTGATTCTGGACTGAGGAGAGAACCGGTTGAGAGAAATAGCATCTTAGGTGTTTAGGTATATGATGGGCTGAGTCACACAGATTGCAAGACCGTGTTGTGGCTTGTTTTGACGGGTCCCGTATGCACATGCAGTGTAACCTGCAATGAGGAACTGAGGGGGAGGGATGTAGTTTGTGAATGTTCACACAAGCAGGGTATAAGCAGTAATTAATAGCTGTCCAAATAATGAGCGTTCTATTTATTTATATCCCACTATTACATTGTCAAAAGTAACTCTGAGTGTGTGTCATCACAGGTGTATACAGTAAGTGCGTGTGTGTGTATCACAGGAAACGACATAGGGGCTTCTTCTGAAATGGCAGCAGCAGCCACACTGTTATGATTTAGCAGGTCTTTCATGGATGGGAGCCATCGAGCCATACTTAGCCTCAGCTTGCTTTTACTAACTGTTTGGTATTCACCCATCGCAGTCCCATCGCCTTTATCTAGAGCTCCAACAATCCACTCCTCACTGGCAGAAGATCTTAGCACCTGTTTCATAAGAGTCGGTGAGCAATTCACACACCCTGTGCTTTACGCGGGTATAGCTGTGGCGGCACGATGACTATTTTGTAGGATTTTTTTAGGAAGCTTAAATGTGAGCCTGTTGTATTCTCCTAAAAGCAAGACACTTTAAATCAATTTCAGATGGTCTTATCGTGAAAAAAACAACTACAGTTGGACAAAAGTAATATGGTTATGCTCATAGTGTATATCATTAGTGACTGCATGTATATGGGTACACATAGCATGTCCATTTTAATGAAGATCCAATCCTAGAACTAACACACAAAGCTGATAGCGGATAGAAGGTATTTTGAGGTGAACTAATGCACCAACCTCAACTTTGTGATGGAAAGAGAAATCTCAGTTTGATGTCTGTTGTACTGGCACAATTTAATATCAGCTGCAAAGGTAATCCTGCTCACCAAGATATGTATTAGTGCAGGCAAATGTGAAATGCCTGCGTGTATCCACAGACAGACTAAAGTCACAAGATCCCACCGATACTATCACAGCCTCATGAGCACAAGCTACATTTGAGGCAATGCTGATCAGATATGCGGAGGGTTTAATTTGAAGATACTAGCTATGAAGACTCATATTCGCTGCTAAGGAAGTGGTGCTCCCCCTCCAATTATATTTAGATTAGAGAGCTGGATTTAGAGCTATTATTTAGGGAGGAGTAAAGGTTAGACTCCCCGGAGTAACTACATTCAGCATAGTCATTAGCTGGGGAACTAGGGGCATTACAATGTACGTTTTATTTTCATTTTCCTTCTCTCTCTTTTACATTATCTCCATCTTTTGCATGAGGCAAAGCAGCACTGTATGATCCACTGTGGAAATTAATATTTCCAAGAACAGTTAAAAACATTTTGGTGCTGAAGGTCAACTGTGACCACCACTCCTATTTAGAGAAAGAATGATTGATACATTAAAAGACCAAAAATGCAAGTGGCAGGCTTTTTGATCCGGTATTTGTTACGACCTTCATACCTACGAACCCATGGCTACCAATATACCAGTGACAGATGTGACAGAAATGCTACCAACGTAAAGCACTGCAACTTATCTAAGAGGAAGTTGTGGAAAAAATAGTGGTAGGGGAAAAAAGAAGAATGTCAAAACTGTGGCAAAGAAACAGAGCTCTGCTAGAACAGCAAACATAAACAAATCAATCAACCTGGTGAAAATATGAAAGGCACGATGTCTGTAACTGCTGAAATACTGAATGAGATCAGATAATTCAAATTCAATAAACTTTGGAATGCTCAAGAAAATTGAAAAAATGAATGGATGCAGCAGATTCGAGGAACATGAAGATCACGAAATGAATACTAGTAAGCAGCTGGTCCAAGCTCTGCAGAAGCAGAGTGGATTAGAAGTAAAAGCTGAGCCCTGTTGGAAGAATCTGAGGATCTACTCTGTGACTGAAAACTGAAAAAATAATTACATAATTATAAGCTTGTGCCCATGCTTTCACTGTTTCCAAAGATCATTGAAAAGTTTTGTGTTTTAAAATTAGCATCATCTGCATTAATGGAACTGAACTGCAGAAGAAATACATACTAAGGGTAATTATTGATTTCAAACAAAAGCATTTTTCCAGCTACAGGCATATGGTATTAGAGGCATACACAAATGGTTACATGTTTATTTGCAAAACATACATGTGCAGTTTGCTGGTAGTGAATCTGAGTAAAGGTTAAATGTTGAGTCCCACAAGAGTTGGTATAGGGTTGAAAATGTTTCATTGTATATATATTAATGAAGTTTGTGAAGTATGAAAAAATACTGCAGTTTGGTTTGTTTGCAGATCATACTTTTTTTTTCTTGATCATTTAAAAATATGTCTAATATTTAAAATCAAGTGTAACATATAGATTTTTTTAGCACAATAGGGATGGGTTATGGTATTTATTTATTTGTTTCCTTATTTTTCTTTGAAAATACATTGAGTTTGATAGCTGTGTATATAATGTGTATTGCACCATTCATCCTGCAGAGGAAAAAAGCAGATGAAAATGAACATATTTTGTGTTTTTTTTTTTACGTAGGTTCCAGGTCTTCCTCTTATTCTTTTTTTTCCACTGAGGCTGTGATTTCCTGCTGTCATGTTCCATATGTTACCAGAAAGCCTCCTTGAATCACCAATGTCTGTGTGTGTCCAACAGAGATAACCGGCAGTCTCAAGGGTTTGGCTCAGGCCAACACTCAAAGTAAACAATGACAAGGCGTAACATTAACTGTCTTGCCAAGCTGTCGGTCACTCACGAGTGAGGAAGTCCATTAATTCTCACAGAACCGCGGGTCAGGGAGTAAATCAGGATCTTCTGTCAGACGAATTGAGTATTACGATTAAGCGTTACGATCATGCGACTTCACAGAAGGCATGAAGGTTTGTCCTTCCGTGTTGCATTACTCATCCGTCTGCTGATGGTGCAAACAGTCATAGCAGGTGTCCTGAGCCTTTGGCAAAATGTGGGGAGAAACATATCCAGCATATTTCTCACCAGTGTTATGACACAAGGCCAACAGAGAGGCTGGAGGAGATAGCAAAGCGACTCTTGCACATACTGCAGAGTGAAAAGATGTTTGCAGTGTAACCTCTGCTACGGCTGACAAGGTGACAGTATGTCCACAGATTCCTTCTGATACAAGATTCTTTTGGTCAAACCTCAATCCCACAAGCCTTTGTAAAAACATCCTTTAAAGGAAAACTGAGCATCCCTGCAAAATCAATATATTTTGCACAAGTTTGTCAGCTCTTGGAGGGCCTCATAAGAAAGTGCCATATTTTCTGGTATCAGTGTCAGGTTTAGTATCTTTAGAGGAAACATTTAGTCCCGAACAGAGAGAGAGGCAATTTGGGAAGAGAGAACCTACCTACAGTCAACTGTAAACATCGGGGACTGCAGCTCTGTCCAAACACATCACACACTCACTCATACTCAGTCACACAAGGTTATTGTTGCCTCAGACATCAGCAGCTTTATCATCGGGCCCAGACATATTTTACATCAACTGATGGTTTCAGACTGATGAATGAGATATGTCATCAATGGTAAACAGTATGATTTATGGAGGTGATTTCACGCTCTGCTTTCGCTCACACCTCTTCTAACTGCCCTTTATTCTGCTCTAATATTTATATAGATTGGAGATGCATAAAATACTACTCACATAAAGATTTTTTCCAGCCGTATCTACAGCTAGAAAGGTGACATATCTTCTCTCCTTGGCACTTAAGTTTAATATTTAATACCAGCGCTTGGCTCCTGCATAACAAAGCAGGTAAGTGGGCAATAGAATATGTTAATGTGGAAATAGTTATTCAGCAAAACAGCTCTCTAGATAACAGTGACTAGAAAGAGACAGAGCGAGGGAAAGGAAAAACGAAGAAAGGAGGGGGGCTCGCCATACATGCCAGAATAAGCGTCAAGATTTTTGTTTCTCCATTTCTGCGGGATGTAATTTCTCCCAGCTTCTTCGTGGACTTTCATGTCAGAAAGTGTCCTCAAAATAACAGAAGAAGGAATCCTCGGTATGTGATCTGCTATTGTGAGAGTGAGCAATGAGAGTTGTGAGACCTTCTCAGATAGCCTCTCACAAAGAATTACTCAATGTGTAAGCATGAATGGGTGAAAAGTGAAAATGTGCAGTAAGTGGAGACATATTAAAAGCTGCTATCTCAGATTGCGAACAATTTCACAATTTCAATTATTTATTCGAGAAACTCACCCCGGATTAGATTAAGGGCTTTCCAGTGTTGCATGAAACATACAAACCCTCGAGCAGGCGTGCGTGCCACAATGTGTGTATTATGTGTGATTAAGTGTTCGCGTTATTCGTGTTTGTAGCCTCTGAAACAACAGTGTGATTATCTTCTTGGCTGCATTTATCTGTGTGCTTCCAGGAGATGATGACTAATACCCTTCAGCGGTACATTTGTCACTGACACATCACTATATGGACATTATAGAATAACATCTGAAAAATGTAAAAGCATACACACATACTCAATTACAGACATGGGACAGAGACAGGAAAGAGGTAAGAAAATGAGAAGGAAGGAGGGAAGGAAGGATGAAATACCTAATGCCTTTTAATGAAAGTATAAATCAGTATTTGCTCAGAGGGATGAGGAGGACCTAATAGTAATTAAGAAATTGTCAAGTTCTGTCAAGTTCAACTATTGAACTCAGATTAGTTGATAATGAGAGTCAGTGAGTGGGGAGGAAAAGCTGAGGTTCTAGAGAGAATAGAAGTGTCCCAGATTGTCAGCCACATTTTCGCCTCATACACTGTTTAGAAGTGGGGTAAATGTTTACCAGCCTTGTTTAGTGTGCATAACACAAAACTGTGTTTTTTTGTGTTTGTGCCAGTTTTATTTTTGTCTAAGGTATTACAGGCATGAGTTGTGTCTGTTTTTGTGTTCACCCAGCCTCTCGGGGTGATTTACTAAGCTTACTGCAAATTACCTTTAGAGTCACAAACCTTTGCATCACCGCATGTTTTCAATTTAGCTGCTGTTTGCAAATACCAAAGATGTAAATAGGCATGGCCACAGTTCAGTTACTTTAAATGCACTATTGTTAATTAAGACCTGGTGGACAGTTTATGGGGGAGAAAGTGCAGGTTCTCTGCTACTGAGCTTTAAATATTGGCAAAAGAAATAAACATGTTTGGAGCTGCAATGCTGCTCTTTTTTCACAAGAAGCAAAGCCATATGAGAGAACATAGCTATGAATTAATGCTGTTAACTTACATAAAAATGGACTTCAGAACCACAAGTTACAGGCATGCAGGATTTTCAGTCATCCTTGACACACTGTAAATCCTAAAGTAAAATGTGTTTAGAAATAGCTTTTTCCTTTCTCAAACAGATAACAAGGTCCACCAGCTGTCAAGGTTAGGCTGTGATTTAGGCTGTCCAGACCTATGAAAGTTCACTCTTGGGAATGTTTTTTTAATTTTGTTGGAGCAAACTTCAAAACCACTGTAAAATGCATTTTTTGAAAAAAAAAAGAAACAAAACAAACAAAAAAAAAAAACATGATGAGCTGATTCAATCACAATTTTCACGATTAGACTAGACGATTAGACTGTAATTTACTAGATTCAAGATACAATTCCGAACAGGAGCCAATGGAGGAATTGTGGTAAGAAAAATGCTTATGTGGAAGATATTATATAGTATCAAGCACAAATCAACACGAGCACAATGACCATTTCTGGTTTATGTGATTTTAAGGTGAACAAACATGTGCAATAACATGTATCTTTGTGTCATGTGAGGGTGAGCCTCTGTCAGGACTCTCTCTTTGTCTAAATGGTAGAAAGAAAGCACAGGAGCTCAAAATATAATTAGTCAGAAAAGCCAAGACAGCAGCTGTGAATAATTTAAGATGGCAGTTTATGCAAATGGTCCAAATCTGGGACATGGTGCAGAAGGTGTTAGCGTTTTACTGCTGACAGGATGAAACAGAGCTGAGTGGTATATGAGGTGTACAGTCCGTACACGGCCAAAACACTGCCAGCGTCACTCCATTAGTTTCACATTTGTTTGGGCTGGAAAATGTGTCTTTTCGCAAGGATGTGGCTCCTGCGTGCAGGGTGTTACAATATTGCGATGACTAGTGTTAATGGTGCATTTAAAAGAAAACACTTTCTTAAGAACACCTGGATGGCCCGTGATCATCCCGCACTTTTATGACTGATTATGACACATTTAAATAAAATAGAGCTGTCAAAGTTTATTTTGTAGTAAGTTCGTTTTGATAGTCCTCAAACACCAAAGTGATGGCAGGTAGACAGATTGCTGTTACCTGGGGTCATTCCACATCAGTTATTGCCAGGTCTCTTGATGGCTACGGTCGCTCTTCATGAAACAGAACAAAGCTGCAAGTCTTCTTAAAACTGAGTACTCACCTCTAGCACAGAAACATTCAAAGTGAAATTTGATCTAAGGTGAGCTGTTGTCACCATGGCAGCACAGTGAAAGCACCTTCTCTTCTACCGTCAAGTGCCTCACGGGGGAAAAGTTAGTCTTCTGCTTACTTTGCGCAAAGACGACTGCATTAGTTTTGAGTAGACTTTATTACCTCTCTAATTAGACTCCAATTATGGAATTTTAATATGCATTCTTACATGCAGTACCCGACACACATCACCACCTACTGAATTCATTTGCTGGTGTTTAGCCATGCTCAGAGAGCTGACAGAATGGAATTCAAAATAGAAGTCAATGAAAGGGGAAAAGGGTATGCGTGCACATGTGCAAGATGAAGCAGAACTACATTTTTATTTGATATTCCAGTATTATCGAGCCGCTGTCATTTATATGTGGGAGTTGACAGTTTCTGTAACCAGAGACATGGCGTATTGACTGGATATGTTCAATAATTATTGCCCTGTAGCAATCAAGAAGAGTGCTGAGCTTTAGCCTGCATAAAAGGACCATTGTGGCCATGTCTTAGATGCTGACAACCACATTGATTTGCATAAATCGAGCTTATATATGCCTATGAAGCTCAGACGCTGCAGTGCACTCTTAATCTGCTCAATCTTTCAGTCTTTCTTTGTCTTTCCCTGTCTTTTTGTCTGCCCCCTTTTCTCTGTGCTTTATTCCTGCATCTCCCCCTCACTGCCTATCTACGCTTTTGTCTCTTGTGCTGTGCTAGTGGTTTTCTCGGTTTGACATTCAAACAGTATCCATAAAATATGCCTCCGCATCACTGCTTTGCCATTACCCAGGAATGCTATTTTGAATTCGAACATGTCAGCAGAATGAGGTTAAAAACATCAATACCCATAAATCCCCAATATTTGAATATGGATCCAAGTACAAAAGGACTGACCGCAGTAATAACAGCAGCAGGGCTAAACTGTAAGGCAAAGCAGAAACCCCCTAACTCAACATTGCGTGCTATTATCTGTGTGTTTCAAAGCAAGTCGGAGCTGAGTTATAGGGTTTTCTCAAGGATAAATGGATTCCAAAGCAAGATCCTTCCTCAGCAAACTATTGTAGGATTCACCACTATAAGTATATTCAGCGATACTGAAATTCATTTCCACTGTCAAGCGTGGGGATGTTTTTACATGAAAAGGCATGCAAATGAGGGCAGGAAGTAAAGGCAAAAGGGAGAGGCTGTTCAGGTGTAGACTAGAAAGGCAAGGCTAGATAGATGGATGATGGGAGAGGACATGTTGTACCTGGCCTCGCAAAAAACTCACACTTGTACCTTCTCCCTCTCTCTCTCCTTTGTTTCTAACTTGGCCCTTTCTCTTTATGGCCACTTCACACTCACAACAGGGGGACTATTTGTTTCTCTGAGTGGATTTGCTTCTCTCAGTGGGCATCTGAGAGAACGGGAACCAGAATGACAGAATGAGTACACACTCGAGCACACACTCTTCCCAGAAACGCACTCATAGACAAGTACCGACCAGTAAGCGGCAAGCGTGATACGCACACACACACACGCAAACGTTTTGCACATAAACACACCCATAATTGTACTGCGGGAGTCAGGCGCTGCCCTGTTCAGCTCTAAAATTCTTGAAGAGATAAAACAGCCATGACACATTCTGTAGTTTTTAGCATGATGAAAGGAGTGAGAGAGGGAGAGAGAGACGTGCAGAGAAGTATGAAGAGGGAGCGGGGAGGTGATTCCTTGAAACAGAGATGTTCATTTAAATCTGTGTAATTTTAAGGGTTGTGATATTGTGTGCAGTGTGCAGTGTGTGAATGCCAGTCAGTCTGTCTGGCTACCCTTCAGTCTTTAACAAATCAAGTCAGTGCCCATCTCCTGCAAAACAAATCCTCAGTTTCAAGAAGAAGCGATTGAGAAGTAGAAGTAATACTTACATTCATTTGCACACACTGTTTTGGTTCAGAAGTGAAAAACAAAATCTAGCTTTGTAGAAATTTGACTTGTTGGTGCAAGTATAACATAAATATAGCAGACCATCATAATTACTGAAAAAAAAAATAGGAAAAATCTCTTTCCAATTACAGTTACTGTCAATGAATTACTATCCATGAGTTTATTCATATTAAAGCTTATATAACCAGAATATCCAGGTATTAACAGATGAGTCAAGTCAAATCAAGTAAATGTTATTTATACATCCCAATAGCACTTATCACAAATACAAATATTTAGAATATTTATCATTTCTCTCTGAGTGTCTCACTCAAGGATGGCTCAAAAACGGCTGTTGATTAAAAGATTGACTGTTGCCGAGCGCAAGTCTTAATTTATTAGAAATTTAATTTTAATTTACAACACTTCAGACACCTAATCCGTAATGGCCACTGTAGTACTGATGTAGGCATCTGCTACGGTCAGCCAGTTTGACGCTGCTGTGAGGATTTACAGTCAAAGGATTTATGTGGAAACGTCTCCTCTCCCTGGGCAACTCAATGCACTAATACTTTCGGCCCTGTTACTTTGTTGTAAACACATACTTTATGTGCGCTCTCTCTCACACACACACACACACATATATGGTCACAGAATGGGTGGAATCAAAGATATACCAAGCTTGTCCTGGGGCAGAGCTCTGCATGTTGACCCACTCTGCATTTAAGCCCAGGGGAGCACATCTCTGGTGGGTAGTGAGTGAGCAAAGAGATACTAAAGATGAAATGTGTGGTTTTATGTTGCGTGGGTTTGTTAAAGCCATGCTACATGCATGCCGAGAGCGCCATAAGTGAACACCCAGAATTTGTTTTTCTTTATCATGCCTCCAAATGTGTAGTCTCAGCAGAGACCGCCTTAAATTGACAAGATATGGACATGAAAGGCTTAGTCGGAAAGACAATAAAATAAATTTGCTTCAGTATCGAGACCCTCACTACTTAAATGTAGGCTACATGCATTGCTTCAAAGGTTCCATCATGGGATTTGATAAACATACACATTTTTTCTTTTTAATCACGTCACGGCTGAGCGAGGGCTGTCTGCGGCAGGTGCACAGCTGAGTCACACAGGCATGGTTTAGCTCACTGGCAGGAACACAGAGGTGAGATGAACCAGTGAGGTGTAACTCATAGGCCATAATTGTATTTTCTCACTAAATTGCCCAGAGGAGAAGAACAGTGGCTGGTTGGGGATTAATTCAGTCTAAACTGATTTAAACCCAGCGCATTTCAGCAGTTGATTAATCATCACCTATGAGCTCTTGATTTTATGTATCCATTAGCTTTTAATATGATTGCCCTGTTTTAGAGACGTAACCTTTTCCAAGATTACATTACTTATCTGAGGCAACATGTTGTGGAAAATGAGACTGAGAGAGTGTGTGTGTGAGTGTGTGAGAGTGTGAGTGAGGGGGGGTGAAGCAACAGAATCTGATGCCGTTAATATGATGTTTTATGCGCAATGAGGGGTAGAATTTTAAGCAGTTTGCACTTTCTTATGATTCGCTTTAACACTTTTGAAGTATCTGCGGCAGCACAGAGGTTGTTTGTGATTAAAGAGCAGTTTTATACTCATCATGATCATGTGTGTTTGTGTTATTGTCAAGGCTATAATTTGGGAGTGAAAACTTAAAGAGGAACAGAATTTGTTTTAGGCTTTAGAAAGAATCGGTCAAGACTACAATCATTCCTTAACAAAATTGCTATTATTGTAACCATGAGAAATAAGATCCTTGTGTTTTGCTAAAGTAAAACAAAATGTAAAACTAAAGAAGTTATGATGTTGTCTGGACAAAAAACAAGTCACTTCTTCTTTTAGCCCTTAATTTCCCACAAGGTTTTATTGAAATCTGCTCAGATTCACCTCTACTTCACCTCTGGGTTACCACAATACATTTTGCACATTTACATCACTGAACATATGTGAATTGTACTTCTATAACCTCTATAGGAAAATGATACTGTAAACAGAGCTTAACCAGAGCCAGTTTAATTAGGTGCTATTTACATACAAAGAGTGACTAGGAATATGAAAAGCCACCAAGGTTATTTAAAAAGGAAAGGTCAAGGAGTTGAGTTTGCTATGGATAAGATGTAAATGTTCTATGATTCTATGCAGCAGAAAAAAATCTTCATTTATTCTAGATTATACATCTGGCTTATGTTAAGACTTAAACTCTATGAGTGTTTCTCCTCCAGTAATGTCTGGCTATTTCTAGCACTAGTTTGGGTGAACAGTATGTGTATTTGTGTCCTCACTAAAGGGAGCTGGCTGCATGCAGGTTTTTAATGAATAATTTACAAAAGAGCTTGAATTATTAAGGTAGAATTATGCTCGTCTGAGTCACCCTTAATTAGCTGACCTCTCAGTCCACTAATTTACCCTCCATTAAGGGTTCACAGAACGATCTGAACTTTGACCTCCTCTAACACTTAGCAATCTTCACAGTCCTTATAATCTCCTCTGTTCTCCGTCAGTCTGCAGTTTTTCCCTTCATCACTGCATTCTATGCTTTATTCTCCATCCTCTTCTGTCTTCCATTTCCTTTGTCTACAGTGATAAACAGTGTGAATGTTATCACATCATAATGAAGTAGAAACCCTCAACTCATTCTACTGGCAAGCTCAGTGGAAATATTGGGATTATCAGTAAGAATTGTTTACATTTTGTAATGAGCGATAGTGGTGCAACATTTACAGTGCAGACTTAATGGCAAACATTTGCAACAACACTTGGTTAGTGATGGCAACAGACAAATGTTTTAGTGATTAAATAATGGTGGAAGGAGAAGGTTCATTTGATGTAAGATGTAAGTGACAACAATGGCTACAAAATCTACTGCAGAGATACTTAATTTTTCCTTATGTTTGCAATTAATATGGGGGGCAAACATAATAAAACATAATGCAGAAATATATTGTAAAGTTGACAGAACTGATTTAAGGGGGATCAGATATTTTAGGTCAGGTTTAGGTTAGTTTTTTTTTTCTTTTTCCCAGTGAAAACAAGAAGAGTTGCTTATTTACACATTCAGCAGCTACAGAACAACATTATTATTCATTAAGAGTCATGTTTTTGGCCTGGCAAGTTCAACGTTTGTGGTCTCTGCCAACAAGGGAATACCTGGCTCTCATCTATTCTGTATGTTTTAAGGAAGAAATTGGTTATGAATTATAGAGCACGTGTATACACATGAATAAATTAGATAGCTGTGCCTGGCATTCAGTGAATATAACAAACCGACTGATCCTGAATGTCATCTGCCAACTCAGTTGCTGTTGTAGAACACAGACATCTTACAACAAACATGCTTATGGACTGCAATATAAATCCGAAAATGTCACAAATAATCACAGATGCCCATTACACGCTAGAAAAGGAAAACCCTTTGTTATAACATGTCTTTCTCTGTCAAATGACAATGCAAAAACACAAAAGAATTTCACTTACAGTTGGGAAAATCATACTAGATAAAGCAACACATTTTTACATTTAAAAGGAAATATTTTGAATATATTTTATATTCTTATTTGATTAATCCAATAAGCCACTGATTCAGTGTCAAGATTGTCACTGATTACTTTTAACTGGCTAATCAACTTATACATACAGTATAAACCACAGCTTTACAGCAGCCATGTTGTTCAAACCCACAGTGGATGTTACACCGTCTACTTATCAGTTTTTACCTCAGGATCTGTAAGTAACTTTTCCCCATTCTCTTGTTCCAGCTGAACTTGAAGAAAGGTTTCATAATGTGACATTTGTGGATAAGAGCTTCCGCCCACAGACTAAATGCATCTCAAAAACATCACCTGAATGAGATGAGAACACAGAGAAGGAGTGTAGTCTAAGATTACTGTCTGTGGCAGCTGTATGATAGAGCTGTTCGAGATCTGTCAGAAGTGTGAGCAGTCCGTAAGCAAAACAATGTTTCTAAATGATACATTTTGGAAATGCAAGTTTTGCTTTTATTCACATATAGACACTTATTTTGACCATTTCCCTTGTGAAAGGGGAGCTTAGCTATTGGATGCCATGTGAACCTGTCAAATGTAGGAGCAACATTTGTTTTTATATACCTCTTACTGTTGACAGATACAGCATCTCTTCCCTCTTCAGTCAATCTCCCTTTTCTGAGCTGGTATGCAGCTCCCACCTCTGCTCCCTGTGATACCTGACTTTCCCCTTGTTTGGCATGTTAAGGAAGATACTACTATGTGAAGCATGTATCAACCTGCAGATGTGTTAGGCATGTATGTGACAGCTGCTGAGGGACATAATTTCACAGTCTCGATTTAGCAACCCATATGGTGAGACAGGCAAACGTTCCCGCCAGAGCCGTTGCAATTAGGTGTCATGTCATGGCCCTGTCCACAATGAGAGCCCATACAGCGTGGCCCGATGTGATTGTGCTTAAAACACAAAGGCAAACAACAGCGACTTGGTGCCAGGCTGTGTTGTGATCCTTCTTTGGAGCCTTTCATCTTGATTGCAGCTGAAATGTTCCAGTGGCTAGAGGAGCCTGGGTTAGACATCACCCACCACTGGTTGTCCAGCTGTTCTGTCTTCACCCACAACTGTTGCTCAGCTGTTTGCAGAAGGGGCTGCAACGCTCTTCCCCCTCCCGTTAATTCGTACTTGACCTGTTATTGATTGCTTCAAACTCTGAGGATTCATCTGCACAGGAAGATGCTCCATGGCCTCGCCATGCAAAAGACAAACATTAGTTATAGTGTAATCGCCTCCTTGAGGACTGGTAGCATAGAGCAGAGGCAAGACAGTTGTTTTTGACTTTCACTTTATGAGACATGTTATTTGCTGCTCTACAAGAGAACTCAAGACATGACTATCAGCCATTTCAGATGCTTACTATGGTTCACACTACTGCTGACATTAATCCTAGAACTTTCCTTCCTTTCCAATAGCAAAATGAAAGATAGCTGACTAAAAGCCATGGTCACATTACATCCAAAGCAACTGATAATTTGACAGCTTACCTTTTTCCAAATACTGCTGGCTCACATTTTTTTCTAGATTGTTTCAGCTTGTCTGTTGCTTGAATTAGAACATAAATTAATTTATTCCATCAACCTTCTGTTCCTGTCAGTCCTTAAGTGAGAATCTCTCATAAAGAGATGGGCAAGTGCATATAAAGAGGTGGTCCCTGGTTAGATGAGAAGAAGGTGGAACCCATCTGGAGTCTGCGAAAGTGGAAATCTGTTTGCCACAAGATAAAACGCAAAATGTATGCTGTGGTTCTTGTGAGGCCTTGAGACCATGTACCCTTTGAGGGTGATGCAGTCAGCCTTGTATATAAGGATGCCACCACACACGTTTCACACACTCTGTCACATTTGTTGTCTGCTGAAAAGAGAGAGCTTTGGGGAGCTGGTGGACATTTTGGTGGACTGAAGCTGGGAATTGGGAATGACACAAAAGTTGCAGTGCTGTCCAATTGTGGTCAAAATAAGCATTGTGAACAAATACCAGGATACTCACCTTTACACTTTGTCAGAATGAATGTCAGATATGGTGAAAGCCCTGAAATCTCATAAAAGTTTCAGCCATAGAATGATTACTTTACATGATAAGTTCCACAAATGATGTTCGTTATTATACGGATAAGGTTTCTGAGGTTGTTTTTATTAATGGAAAATTCTTCTTGATTGGTATTCTTATATTTTATTTTGACTTCACCTGGCATGTTTGCTTTATGTTCAGTGGAATTCTGCATCAGTTTTTTAATCAAGAGTATTGCACGCTGATGCAAAAACATCCATCAGGATAAAATGTTTTTGGGAAGTGTCCAGGTTTACACACCATTTTCACTTTTCTTGAAATCTATTTAGAGGCACAGGTGGTGTTGCAAAACCTCTTGGCTTTACTTTTCATTAGCAGACACAGCATTCAGCAGTAGAGGAATAAAAATTGTTCTTTTCCACAATACTGTACATCTTCATTCTCTTAGAAATAAAAGATCTGATTGGCGTGGTGGGTTGCACTGTGACAGGCAGTGACAAAATTGGTCTTGCCACAGTTTCCTCGTTTATTGATTGGTACTTTTATCTGCTTCCATCTTCTGTCTGGGGTTTCTGTCAAATTGTACAGCTGCAATATCACACTCACTGTGTCACCCCAGTTTTCACAGTTCACAGTCAGACAAGCAAAAACCCGCTTCAGTTTCACTTTAGTTCAAGAAAAGAGAGGAAATCTAAAACATTTTACTGAAGCCAGAGTCTGAATGGGATTTAGCTAAAGCATTGATGGGAAGTGTCTTTATACATATTGCTTCTACTTTTTCTTCAACTCTTCTCACTACTTTATGAATTCCATGCAGTGCGTTCTTCTCAGTATGAATACACAAATCCCTTTTAATGAGTGGGCGAGACGAGGAGACAGGGACAAATGATTTAAATTCAGAACTGACTGATATGCACAGCTTGTTATGTTATGGTTCCATGTTTAATTATTTTTTGAGTGTGCCAGAATGTCCACATCAATATTTCCCTCCCAGTTTTGCTCGTCAGTGTATCTATTTTCTCCCCATTCTAAACTAATGGAAACTAATGGAAGTCGGAGCTTGGCCACTGTCATATAAGCTTTATTTGAATCTTTCCATTATTTTAAAATGAGCTTCCACTGATCCCATCCTCAGGTGTATATAGAGGAGGCATGTCTCTATCGTGTTTCTACACAGCAGCCCCCAACAAACTCCAGGGTGTTTTTTGAGGATTAACTACAGATTGAGCCCAGCTTGCTTGAAGCTAACAGAAGTGCGTCTCGTTGTGTGACAATGCCACTGAGCTCATCCCCGCCTAGTTCCACATTCTGCGGCAGTGTGTCTGAATGTATGTGCATGTCTGAGTATGAGGTCCAGTGTGTATTTGTTGCATTTCAACCCCTGTCACTCATTTTCCTGTGGTTGGAAAAAAAAGCACAAAAGCCTCTTGTCCAGATAAGTGCTATCATCGTGTCAGATCGCCAGTCTCCATCATGGAAAGGAGCAGAATGAACGCTCACAAGCCTCCACAGCAAACGGAATAATTAATTTTTTTATCAAAGGACGTCACACCATCAAGGGTTAAGAGAGGCGAGGCTCCGGAGGGAGCATGTGTTAATGTCGTTTATGACTTTGCAAATTATGCATTATAGGCAAGAGCAGAATGGAGACTCAAAACATAATTGCATTGATTTCTCACTGATGGCTACAAATAATGACATTTCTCTTGATCCAGGGGAAGAACAGGATGGGCTGCGAGGCCCGAGGGCACGCACACAGGCTCTTACATGCGCTGAGGCTTGAGCTCATGATGCCTTTTAAAAACATTATATCACACTAGCGCACACACACACACACCCCAAAAACAAAAACATTTGCCCACATACGCATTCAGGTCATCATCTTCTTCCAGCTAGCCCAGATACAGACTAAATACACACTGGCATGCATGCAGAATGCAGGCACACAAATCTACATGGACACACACAGACCCACACACAGATCTTTATTGCTTCATCTCCTCCCTAGCTCTTAGTTTCCCCTGGAGGGTTCAGTTTGGATGAAATGTCAGTTTTAATGGAAATGGGAATGGAATAACAAAAAGCATGTTTTCTTGTATTGCATTCCAGTGAAGAGGGAGAAGGTGTTTCTGCTAGATGGCACAATTCGGGCATTTACTAGTGGCTCATATGGTATGTAGCATTAAATTCCGCCCACGGCAAAGGACATTACTTTTATAGCTGTCATTTCAGAGTGGAGAGCGAAGTTGGACTGTTTTTCTGAGCTGCACTAAATTATGTAGATATGGGGAGGGAGGTTAAAGTGTCACAGAAATAGAACACACAAACACACTAAAGAGTTGCCATTGGCAGACCAATCCATTCATCCACCCCATCCTGTTCACTTCTTAGCATTTTCATGACACCACATAGCATCTGAAAGAGGACACCTTCGGCTGCCTAAGCAGTGATACAAAATGTTTTAGTGGGCATGGATATCTCCTCTTGCATAGACAACGAAGAACACTACAGAGGCACTTGGAATTGAAAGATCAAGAAGAGAGAGGATGTCAGTGGACAGGTGTGTCAGTCTTCATAGATACCAGTGAGCAGATAGGTCTTGTCATGAAGAGGCAGGCTCTCATGTCTCACCCTTATGAAACACGATAAGGGGGGGCGATCTTCTCTGTGCACCCCTTATCGCCACGTGCAGATCTCCGCTCGCGCTCTCTTTGGAGGACTGCTGTATCTCTGCATCTTCAGAAACGCGCTTCTCTTTGAGAGGGGATATCTCAGAAGGCCGACCTTATCGCTTCATCGTTCATCATTGCAGCTTCAAAGACCCAATCACATGCCCACGACATAAGGGGACATGCTTTATAAAAGGAGGCTGTTGTTGTGTGCTTTTGTGTATTTGCACATGCATGCCAACAGTGGCCCTCAACATGTTCACCCTCAACTGGCCTCTCCATTACGCTGCATCCTAAAATGTTTGATTTTTCACGTCCATCTCCGATTTTTCTTTTTCCTTCCATACTCAACCCTTTTTCTTTTTTATCCACCCTCTTCCCCTTCCTCCCCCTTGCTTTCCTCATTCTCTTGACCCAAAGCAACTATTGAGTGTCACTCCAAGTGGCAGATGTGTGTGCATGCGTTGGTGTCTGTATGACTGTGTAACACCAACTCGGCTTTCTGTCTGTGCTCCATTAACTCCCTTTTCTAGTCTTTAGCTTTGTTTGGATTGGTGTCATGGCCCTAATCCCCACACGGTATGAAAATGGACCCCTTGCCCCCCCCCCCACCAATTCCCCTCTGCTCTGCCACACTTTGCCGTTTTCCCTTGTCCCACTTGTCCCAATGTGTCACTCTCTTTTATTGTCGGCCAAATACCTTTTTTTTTTTTTATGTCAGAGCCCAATTTGCCCACACTGCTAAAAAGTATGTTGTTTTTAATTCAGAATCTTTTTGAATCAGAAAAAGATAAAAAAAAAAAAAAAAAAAAATCCCAAATAATTTCACTTAGTGTCAATACAACTCCGTTTTTTTTTTCCTGTATTCGCCTTGGGGTGTTTACACTTGTTTTGTACGGGGGAAAAAAATCTGAAATCAAGTGAAACTGCATTGAAAACAGGTGCAATTATCACAGCCCATTTGGCAGGAATGTTTCGCTCCTCTTAATTAAAATGGGGTTTACGACGGACTTAAAAATGTATGTGAGACTAAATGAGTCGTTAAGGTGGACTTTTTTTTTTTTGCAGTGTATTCCCCCTCTCTTGCTTCTCCTGTTCATCTTTCTGCTCCACTAACCACCTTCACTCAGAGCCGTGCTCCCTGCTCTCATCTGACAGTAGCTGCTGAGCAGGGTGAAAGTTGGAGACGAGGACAAAGACCCTTCAGTCCCTCTGTCTGTCCAGTCTGCCCTTCTTATTCTTTTTTTTTTTTGTTCTGTTCGTTTTTTGACTGTATAGTTTGGTTATGTTTTGCTGCTACCATGCTCTCCAGTAAACACAGGCACAAACATGCCATGCTACATCAAAATATTGACAGGTAGCCAGCATTGTGTAAGACATCTTGTCTGGCAACCTGGAGGAAAAGTATTTGGTGTGTTTACCTCCTCTCCGTACTCTCTCTGAAATCCGCTTCTCCATCAGTCTCTGCCTTCACTTCTCCACCTCTGTGTCTGACTGCATCTATCTCTACGTCTGTCTTTGTCTCTCACTGCTTCCCTCTGTATCCCGGTCGCTGAGAATAAGCAGGAATCCCCCAGTTAGCCAGGCGGGTCGTCCCAGTGCTCCGCGTTCAGTACCAGGACAGACACAGCCCAAGGTGACTGTATGTAGAACACTCCTCAGGAGATGGGGAACACCTGCTCGGACACACACACACAGGCACACACATGCATCAACACAATATCTCCCCCATCAAAAGTAGCTAACCTCTCCTTGTTGAAATGGTACATTTTAAATGTGGGCAAAGCCGTTTGGTTCCTTGACTTATTTAATCAGATGGTCACACAAAGAGACAGGTCAGACATGATTAACCCTGTCTGTTTTTTTTTCTTGGCCATATTTTGAGCTCTGATCTTTATCTCCATATACCTTGATAAGGTCAGTATGGGCTATGACAACCAGTTTATGCAATATTGATTTGCTATTGAGCCTGATTGTTGCCAGACGGCGCCCAGCAGGTGGCCTTGAGGCATAATCAATTTATCAGCAACTTTAATCGACAAGGACCTTTGCAATAAAGACAGACAGTGTGTCCTCAGGTAATCCAATAGAGCCATCATCTGGCACACACTGTCTGTCTGTCTGTCTGTGTGTTTGGGTGTGTGAATTTTAACATTTGTGTGACAAGGTGCCTGTACTACCTTTGTTTGTGTATCTATTTTTTTTTTTAACTTTTCTTTTTTATGTGTCCATGAGATGCGGTGAATAAAATACGCACACCTGTTTCATGCAGAAAGCAACACTGATAGTACTCAAGCAACAACACAAATGATCCTCTTCGCCACTATCTCTCCCTTCCTTTTTTTTTCCCACTTTATGTCCTCTCTCTCTCTCCACCTCCACACTCACCCTCCCGTATCTTGTTGTGTAGGTGAAGATGAGTTATAGTGGTCACAGCGATGCCGCTGATAGATGAAGGTGAACTCAGCTCTGGCCTACACCAGGAGACTTTAGAGGACACAGAGGCTGCCATCCATCCTCCTAGCCACCTACATGCCCCTAAACTTTCACTGCACACTCTGAAGTGCATACTGGAATTTTTACTGTGCGTGGCGTAACGGGTACTCCACCAAGAGACTTCCTCATATACCTCAGAATGCATTGAGAAATTTCTGAATAATCCATAATTTGGTGTGTCCAATGGTCATGGAAATGCATCGCTGTAAATGTGATGCGTTGGCAGCAAAGATTATACTACAGGTTCACTCTGCAGTGCATCCTATCTAAGGTGTCATTCCCATGTTCCGTGCATTGAAAAATATTCATGAGTTTGCTGTATACAACATGCTTTTAAACCTCGCCCTCTCCAGAATCCTGTGTAGCCACACACAACCTCTTAAGAAACCAGTTTATTCCCCCATTCAACTCCAGTCACTGGTTGCTCTAATCAACCCAGCAACTGTTAACTCAACATATCCCAGCCTCAGTGTCCGGGCAGTTCATCTTGTCATGGTTTAAAGGACACCCCTTCTGCTAGTATTATCAGTATCCAACTTCAGTGCCACACCTGCTCCTTTATCAGCCACACGATAGCAGGGACGGTGAGCAGTGCCCCTGGGAGAGCCCCGACTCCCACTTCCTTATCCTGCTTGCCCAGGTGTGGCCCTCTCCCACATCCGCTATCGGCGGGAAATTACACGCACCTTAAGCCCATTACCACTTCAAAAGGAACAGGCGCAGGGAAGTGGAGTGGAGTCTTCCCATTAGTGCCCTGCAGCATGCAGTTGTGCTGTACCTGTTCCCACTCTCAAGAAATAATTAATAATGGCAAATTCATTAGGCTGGCAACAAATAGCATATAGGTCATCCAGGGGTCTGTTGTCAGGGGTGTAGGTGAAGAAAGGTGCTGCATGTAAAAGTCTTATAGCATTCCCTGTATTGAGCTGTAAATATATTCCAACAGAACAGGTGAATGAGAAAATGCTTTTGGGATTTATTGCTTCCCTTGCAAAAGCTGCGGATTAGAATTATTTACTGCTGTGCATGTTGCATTTTTTGACTCATGAGTAGACTCCATTTTCCTGTCACCTGCAGTTTTGATGGCACACCAGAAATCCCGATGATTATACTCTTGCCTGTAACTAGATATTTTACCGCTGGCTGACATGCACTGCAGTTCAGTATATAAGATGCCTATCCATCAGTGCTAGAAATGTTTACATGTAAATGAATAGACGCGTGGAATGAGAAAATGGCTGTGGGGAGAGGGAGTTTGAGGCTCAGGAGGAGAAAGTTATCACTGCTGTCAGCAGAGTTGATCTGCGTGTCATCATGGCTGCTACGTTAGTTTAGAATCCATCACTGCAGAGGAAATGTTCTGTCGCAGTCACTATGGAAACAGAATCAGGAAGTACAGACAGTGCTGCCCCAAAGTAGACAGAGTAGTGGTGAGGACACACACAAAATTGAAATTTCTTCCAAGTGAAGAAAAGAAATAGAAAAATAGATGGAGAGATATGCTTGGTTGGACAAGCAATGCAATGCTTGACTGAAATGATTAAATTGTAACTGGCGGCTGAGACGTGTGTGTGTGTGTGTGTGTGTGTGTACGGGCACATATGCTTCTGTGTTCCATGTGTGAGTGTTTATATTTTGTGTGAGTCAGTGCAGAGGAGATGAAAGCATCCTTGGGTGTCATAAAACATTAAGGTCTTGTACTTATCTGGCTCTCATCTCTCTCTGTGTACCAGCTAAACTGACTTGCCCCTGGGAGAGCCCTAATGCAACGCACATGCTAAACCCGCTAAATATTTTCAGTGGGAAACTTTTGCCCGGTGTTGGCATATAAGATCCACTCTGTCAAAGGTGACATACATGGCTTGTCATCATTAGGCAGTAAAAATTGAATTATGGACCCCTCACATGAAGGAAGGATATCTGGACCAGATCAAACATATGGTTCTGGTTTCAGTAGTAGCTGTAAAACAAACCCCCTCCATCTTTTTATCATCCTAAACTTGCCATCAAACACAGAGCAAGACACAAGAAATCCAAACTTAGATCAGAGAAATTTCCAGTACAGTGTGGGAGGAAAAAAAAAATCCAGTTTCCTGTTGTGGTTATGTTAACAAAGAGGTCAATCTTTTTCATCAGGCCCTACATCTTCCCTGATTGTTTAATGTCCATGAAGCCAAGACGTGGTAATAGGACTGCTGGTCTTGGCACCTTCTGCCATCAGCTGATGGACTGCGCTGTGCTACGCCATAATTGCAATATATTTCATAAGCAGTGACAGTGACTGAAAAATGCCTCCACTCAAATCCGGCACTTTCACTCTGGATGGTTTCTTAATCTTAACTCCACATAAGGTTAATTAGTTAACGAGTTTAATGGTAAGTTAACAGTTTTTATATATTACCAAATAATTAAAGTAGGTACAGCTGTATATTTAAATGTGTCTGTGGAAGAAACCAGTGACATTTGTTTAAAACTGAATTTATTAACCATCAGGTTGGGAAAATAAATCCACCACAAGAATTTTGCCTGAGAAAAATAGCTTGAAGTCAAAATGCATTTAGCTGTCTTAAAATTTCTCTGTTATAATACATTAAAAGTAAGAGCACAATACCGCTTAAGGTCATGTTTAACAATGCTTTGCGTTAAAGGTTGTATTAGGTATTATGGACTTCATTTCATTTCATCGTGCTTTATGTACAGCTACTGTAATGGAAGGGCAGGGCGGTAATGGCTGCCATAATGGCTTTGTGACAGTCTCGTCTCCTTCAAGTGAGTAAGTGAGAGTATCGATGTCTATTGTTCTCTGCGTTAACATGTGGCGGCAGGCGATTATACACCAGCAATGCTGATGGGTTGTTATCCCCCGTATTCTTTTGTAGACTCAGATTGCGCTGAGCTCTTGTGGGTAAGGACTCAATGATTGTTGGGCTCAGGACATATAACATCTCCTCCATTGTATTTTTAGATTTATGAGTTTTCCAAAAATGTGTTTTCTTTGGGTGCTACCGCCTCAGCATCTTTCTCAGTTTATAAGAGATGCTCCTCAAACAAGGCGATGGTTTTATTTTGTGTTGGGGACAGACTGCTTGTTCTTATCTGCCACCACAGCTTAAATATCTCACTCCTCAAGGTTTTCAAGGTTGTCTCTCGTGTCAGGTTTAACAAATATTAATATGTTTTGGTTCAGAGATATTTTAAAAGGAAAAGAGAGAATCTGTGTCTGTTTTAATCAAGACACTGCTTGTGAGATGAAAGGATATAGTCACTAAATACAATTTATTTAGGCACAAAACTAAAGAGGACAAACAACAAATCAGGTAACAGAACTATGTGAGGAGACAGTATTTCAATGTGGATACTGAAAGATAACATATTTGATTTATAAGGATACACCAACAAGTCAGGACACTGTATTTCCATGCTTCAGACATGGGCAGAAAAGAAACAAAAGCTCATTTTACAACTACATCGAATGTATTGTATCAAGTCCAACAAAGGCACCATCTCAGAACATAAATCTAGTTGTACCATACTACTCAAAACATAGTAGTGCCATAAAATGAATAAAATTGTCATCATTAAGCATTAATATTTTAAACCAATCTTGTGGAGGTATTTATTTTTCGCTATGCACTAGACATAACAAAAGCATATAAAGATATGAGCTGAAGCGCATAAAGAGATTCACTTTTAATGTGTTCTGACTATTTACAACATTCAGAACTGCTTAAGGATTGTCACGCACTGTGCAGTATGTACAGGTGCAAATGCGCTCAGCACTCATTCTGTGAATCCACAGGCAGCAGGCATTAAAAAACTGTATTACTCAATACACAAAGAAATCGTTAATGTACCTCTTGTTAATGCTATAAGACCATTGATCCATTTAACCCTACATCATATATATATCCTCTTTTTTAGGTGTTCATTCATGCAGCACCCTGGCACCTCATGTTCCACTCAAACTGTGTAAACCAGGAGTCCTCATTCTTTTAGTGGCACGGCCTCTTGTTCCCTCAATAAAGAGAGGCATCAGCATCTTTCAGCTGGTCTGCAGGGCTCATTTAAAGGGCCAAGGGCACAAGATGCCTGATTTCTCCACAGGCTATGTTTCCTGCCGGTAATTACCCTACAGGCTTTGCACAACAATCCAACACGTTCTGCTCAACAGTGGGCCGCCTGTGGCTCCTCCATGATTCTTGTGTCTTAAGGGGATTGTTTTCACTCTCTGACTGCAGGGGCTGATGTTGTAGAGGATGCATTAAGAGCAGCTATGGACAAGAGAAGATGAGATTTCATCCATATCAGCATTATCCCCAATACCCAAAATTGTACATTTCCTAGAGAAAAACAGATTAGACATAAGCTTGGTACGGTACACGCCTCTTTCACCATATTGGCTTTGTTTAAATGTTTATAGCTGAGAGACAGGTAAATCGATTAAAGCAATACAGTGTGCTAATGTCTCTGTGTTTTTATCTGGCAGTAGATGCAGTCTACAGGGGAGCTGATGAGATGATCTCCCTTTGTTATCTCATGCTAATTTTCTGTATAATTTATTGTTTCTGGCACACACTGTTTTGCACGCTTAGGTGTTTTGGCACAGAATTTTTGTCACTGGCCAAATGTTTCTTGCTTTATTTCCCAAGCAGAATTTGAGGTTATGTTTTTTTGCCTTCACTTCACTGAAGGTCTTTCGTCGGAGATGCCAGCTACTGTATAGTTATGCAGGCTTGTCATTCATACAGAATTCTGTCGTCAGTGTAGTATTTTATTATTTGGCTCCTTCTTGGCTGGTGATTATTATCTGTTAGTTTTATATAAGGTAGGCTAGGTTTTGTGAAGGTTACTCCCCGTGTAGATTCGTACCCAAACTGTGACAGTTTTAACCCAGGATGTCACCAACTCTGATGTTACCAGACCCCCGCCCAGGGGCTTCAGTGGCAGATCTTTAATGAAGAGTGAACCTCCTGGAGTGTTAGTTATGTTTTAGAGCGGAGAGATTGGAGGTTTGAGGGTGTTGTAACAAACAGTCGTTTCTCTCCGTGCTCTCAGTGGGAGCTAAGCAGTGTGATGGATTAGGCATGAGGAGTGTCCGCTGGTTTAATGGCAGGTCCTAGGCAGCCTGAGGAGATGGTTTTAATCATATTTGCCTCCTCATTACCCTCCCGTCTGCTGCCTTAGTGCTGCGCTGGGATATCAATGGCAGCCAACTGCCCCCCTCCCCCCTTCCTCCTCCCTCATACAAGAGCAACACAACTCCAAGTATTATACACCAGGAATGCTCCTCATGAACTGCTGCCTTTTCAGATGGCTTTACTTTGTTTATAGATGCGTGCTGACAAGGAAGGCAGCCAAATAGACAAAAGCTGCGTACATACCGAATTCCCTTGGTAACTTTAAGTAGAAATACAGTGCAAATGGTGTTGAATTATGTAAAATTGTTAATAACTGCACCCATGAGGTCTCCCTTGTTACTGCTGATGTAAAAAAAAAAAAAAAAAAAGCTGTTGTGATGTCTAGAGGTACCAGATGGGTTATAATTCATTAAATTACCAGACTTTAAAAACATTACATTTTTTGGGTAACTAAGATGATTGGATGCAAGAAAAAGAAAGTCATTCTATCTTACACTGTTGAGGGAAAAAGAGATTTGTGATTCACAATTAGTTTTGAGGAGCGGTGGCTTTTCCATAATAAGCAGAGTAGTGACCTTGACAACAGCGTACTGGGGATAGACAGCTGGTTCTTATCTCCGAGGAGACCTGCTGGAAGTCTGCTGTATGACAGTGATGCCTATCATTCATTTAGCCACGACCTCATCCTCCTTCACTAACATCTCAACAAAGCTGTCTCACAGCATCAGAAACATGGATGAGAAAAGTAGCTTTCAATGCCTGAATATCTTTGCACAACAGCAGAAGTTGTGCCTCTGTGAAAGTCAAATTAAATTAGTTGCCCAGGGATTCTGAAAGTAATTGTTGAAAATCTGTCTGTGGGTATCTACATAGAGTCTTTCTCTTGCTTTTTTAGACTCATATGCCCTTAGCTACATGTAATCAGCAGGGATGGAAAGTACTACTAGACTTATAAAATATTGTACTCAAGAAAAAGTAAAAATGTTCTTGCATAGAATTGTACTCTGATAAAATATTACTGGGCTTGCAAGTGGAGCAACATCAGCATTGTGGGCCATTATGTCCAAACCAAGAACAAATTTGATATCTTTAGAGGCACTTTGCAGCCAGTCTGACAACTGATTATCATCTGTAAATATATAATGATATTCCTCAGTGCAGCCTCAAGGGAATTACGGAACAAGATTACAGAACTCCAGCAATAAATAAGTAGTAGTCTGTGAACACATGCTATTATTAAGCCACACAAATGAATATGTCTTACAGTAGAATAACACATCACTGACAGCAGCCGTCATACACACTCTACCAGTGAAAATATACAGAACACGCCCAACAGCCCAGTGTGTTTAAAAACTGATGACTGTAGCTCAGGACTTGGTGATATTTTGTTGTTGGGGCTAATCAAAGGGTTTCTTGTGCTTCTTTGTTCAGGTAAGGGGACAAGAGGATTTACCCTTAGCAGCAGGACCTGAGTAAAATAAAGAGTTCATCTTTGAGAAAAACTCTGGCCATTGTAGTTGCTCTTTGTCATCTGTCAGTTTGGACTTACTGTGCCTCCCCTAAAATTTGTTCCCTCTCACTATTATCTCGTCTTATTTTCAGAGAGTCATCCTTTTGGGCTCCTCTGCATTTTACTTCTTTTTTTTTGTATTGAAACGTCTCCCTGCTTGTTGCCGTGAGCAGTGTGAGGGGGCTAATTGCATTTCCAGCAACCTTGTTAATGACAATGTTGTAATGGCTTTCAGCTATTATTGAATTGACTTTCAACATTGCCATTTTAGTTTACACAACTGCCATTTGCTTAAAAGCTTTGCCTCTGTACTTCTGGACAAGCTGGCATGTTTTAATATGTGCATGTGATAACAGGTTTAATGCTGTGAATAAAATGAGTTTCCAGAAGACTCCATGGGGGCAGATTTTTCAAGTGTGTTTTGGCTTGCAGTGCATATTATTTTATGAAGTGTGCAGGTGTCACTGTTGTTTGTCAATAGAAATTGTACTTAGGGGGATGAAAACCTAAAAGTACCAAAGATCCATTAGATGAGGTTGATGTTTATTTCTTCACAGCTCATATTAGATGGAAATGCACTGACTTTTCTTGCATATAAGTCAACCATGAACTGCATCAAATCTTGCAAATACTGCATCTTCAGTAAGTAGACATAATTGTAATAGTCGATGTGATTTTTATTCTGAAGAGCTAAAAACTGGAATTGATTGCATTTTTGCAAATCAGAGCTTCCACAGAGCTTCCACAGAGTTTCCACTATTCATGTCTTATGGTATTAGAACATATTTAAAAGTAATCTATCATGGATATTACATCATATGATCTTTCAGTGCCCATCATCACTAACCACACTTGCATCACACTCTCTCATGCTAATACACAGCTGCAAGTTACTGTGCTGTTTTCGACTGTTTCTTTGTGCTTCTGTTTAAATGCTTTGTTTACACACACACACACACACACACAGACATGCAACCACCAACTCAAAACAATTTGTATCATCAAACACATCACCGAAGTTCAATACAGTAAACCATGGAGAAGAGCAAGGAGCAAACAGAAGTAATGACTACTTTTATGACTCGGTGACTCCTCCAAGACAATAATCCGAGTTCGCTCTGAAATACGCGGTTCATGTTCTCACCTCTCTCCTACGCTGTTCCTCATTCTGTTTCCTTCAGTTATTGATGAAAGAAAAAGAACTCTCACCGTTGATTCCCACACAGTAAATATATATCTTCGTTTCACCTTTTTACTTAGCGGCCGCTGAGATTCACTAAAGATATTTTATCCTGTTATATACTGTCGCACTTTGAAATGTGCTTAGAAAAGAGAAACCTTGAAGGCTATCAATATATTACTTTTCTATATTATTTTTTACTGGATATGAGCATTTTATGTCTTTAGTTTATTAATATACACTTTGGGTATGTGTCACATAAATTCCCATATGTATGTGCATTCTCTTGTGCAAAAATATTTGTATGTGTGTGTCTATGTGTGCGTTTTTATAAGGGTGTGCTATTCCTTATGGTGTAAAGTGTAAGTAAGTGTGTGTGTGATTGACAGTGGTGCCTGTTGGGTGTGACAGTGTGACAGAGTGTGCTGATCCCTCAGCTGGCCGTGCATCACCACATCTCTCCTCCATCCCACTTTGCTCCCTTCATCCCCAACTCTGTTTATCTTCCTCTTCATTCCACCGGGCAAATATGTCTTGGTTGTCTTAACTTCCTGTCCTTTTTCGTTGTCCTCAAAGTGTTTTATCATTATTAGCCATCCCACCATCTCCGTCTAATCCCCCTCCCTCATTCCTTGTCGCCATGGGAGTGCTACAGTTCTCCCTGCAGAGGACAGCAGAGAGAGCAGACAGGCCGCAAAGAACAGCTGTGATAGGATAGTTTTCCCCACTTCAACCTTGCACACGGGCTCTGTACTTGAGTTAGGATGGATGGAGAGAATAAGGGAGAGGAACATTTGATTGTCTAAGCCAAAAAAAAACCCACCAGGAGGTCCACCAGTTTTCCAAGATCACAAACGTTGCGTCTGAGCTTCAACGGGACTCCTTCACTTGATTTGTTCGTGTTGAGCTGTTGTCTGCTTGACTCTTTCTTTCCAACCGACTAAGAATTCTTTCCACATGCTGAGCGATTTTAGGCTTCAGTGAGAAGATGATGGGCCCCAGGTGCGTCAGGGTCTAAAGTTGGATTTAAAGCTCCTGCATGGTCAGATCTGACATTCATCTGTAAAAACCCAAAAAAAAAAAAAAAAAAAAAAAAAAAAAACAAAGGCTCAGTAATTATTCCTTTTTGTAATGCTGGACAAATTTAGGTTTATGATCTAGAAAAGCCATTTGCTATGTTCCCTGTACCATGATTTTTTTGCCCCATCTGAGTCCTTTAGTATGATCCTGATACTTATTTTAACCTAAATGACACAGCTGCCCAGCCCAGTGCACACCTGAAAGATATGTTCAGGATATATAGTTAAACATCTCAAATTATGCTAAGAGCCTCCTTTTCACATCTGTATTTTGTAATCTAGCTTTACCATTTCTGTTCAAACCCTCCTACCACTGCTCCATATCACAAAGTAAATGAAGAAATGTATATTGCTAAATAATATATGACACGTCTATTGAATGTTGCTGTTGTAGTCATACGGCCATTATCTTGTTAAATCCTACGCTGAGCTATAAATAAATTCTGGTGGGACCACAGGAACACCCTGACAGAGAAGACTAAATCTGGCTTAAACAGCCAATAAGCTGCCGCACTTGGAGAGGAATAGTATCTTTCTTCAGCCCCCTCATCCTCCTCAAGCCTGGAGAGCTGTCCTCAGCTCTGAATTAGACATTCAGGTAGCCGCCACTGTCGCTCTTTCTGAGGCTGTTGTGTGGCTGTTTTATTTTTTTTTCATGTTCTGCTACAGTGCATCCACAAGTGGTTTATAGAAAGTCTGTCACTATGCTGCCTCAAAAGTATTAACTGCACATTGCATGTGTCACGTTTTGATAGACAACGGACTGTGAAATGTCTCGCTTGACTTTGCACCGGCAGACAATCTGTTGTCTACTATTTTTGGACGTGAAGGAAGCAAGTCTAGACATTTCTCATTCTCTCTGTAAACGATTATCAAAAACACCAACGTTGCAGCTTTGAAAGCCATTTTCTTACACAATGGTACCCACAGGCTGAAGATTTATTAGTGGTGGTCATCCCCGTGAGGGAATGGATGATGTTGGAGCTTTGTGTCGAAAAGCAATTTTCCAGTCTGCATGATTTCACATGACCCCACCATAATTTGTATTAATACAAGTATTTTTGTCAAAACAAAAATATTCACGAATAGCATCTTGTGTTGAAACTTCAGTCTGGGTCTGAATTCATCATGCCTTAATTAATGCACAGTACACACTTAAAACATTTAACATTTAAAAGTTGAAACACTGACTTGAACTGACTTGAACCTGCAGGTCCGATTTGACTTGGCCACTTCACTGAACTGCACGTGAATTGCACCAAATGGCTTGTGAATTACATGCAGCTCCATGAAGCTTATCACACACAAGAAGGTGTGTGGAGGTTTGACATGCCCAGTTCCACATGATTGGCTACACCCACTGCACACTCCAGCACCCCAGATGATAAATGAAATAAACAAATAGATAAATATATAACTAAACTGTTGCCTTTATAGTGGAAAGACCTTGAGAGTAAGAACAAGCTGCTTTTAGCTCTGATTTCTTTTCATAGGTTTTAATTTCATTAAAGTTACTCAGTATGAAATTTTATTGGCTTAATTATTATTTTGACTTTTTGTAGCCTACTTTCTATACATAGTGGAATAGATACAGAGTGAAATAGTTTGGCTGAAGCAGAAGAGCACAGTGCTATGTGGTGGCACTAATAAAAAATAACAAAGCTTTGCATAGTGATTTAGATCTTTACTAGATTCAGTGTGTCTTCATACATAAAATAAAGGGCCGTTTTAACAGACGATTGCAGCAAAATTTGTAAGTATTCTGCTGTGAATTTCTTATTTTTCCATCTTTGGTGTGTCTGCTTTTAAAAAAAACAAACAAAAAACGGTGCATCCACATTGACTGTTCCTGGAAGATCCATTAGATGTGCTTTTGTTTCTTTTCAGCTTAGGTTAGATAGAAATGCACTGACTTTTCTTGCATATAAGTCAACCATGAACTGCAACAAATATTGGTTATCTTTTGTAAGTAGAGATAATTAATAGTGGGTGTAATTTTTATTCTGAAGAGCTGAAAACTGTGGATTTGATTGCAATTTTGCTGTGTGTTTCCACTATTCGTCTTCACACTGCCTGTTTTTCTGACAGTCAGACTAAGAGTCTCGACCTTTACGCCTTGCCAATGTGTGGTTTATTTAGCTTTTTGTGTCATATTAACAATGATAGGAGACTCTATATGTTTAACATTAGCATTATATTTAATTCCAAAATCCACACAAAGGATAAGCTCACGATGTCTCACAGCTATACACTGTGTGCTCCGACTGAATGAATAGGCTGAAGATTCACAGTCTCGCCTGAAGCCTATGTAATTGTCTGTCTCATGCTCAAACCTTTATTATTCAGGTTTAATAAAGAAGTGCACTAAGGGTGAAAATAAGTACATTTATTAGTGTGTGTGTGTGTGTGTGTGTGTGAGAGAGAGAGAGAGCTAGAGAGAGAGAGTATTACTAAGCAATATACATTTATAAAAAAAAAACCTTGGAAATTATTTTGAGGAAGCTTTGATTGCAACGTGAGGTCTGAAAATGTTGTTTGCTACTAACTGCTACTACTGCACGGAAATAATATCCTGCAGCTGTTAAACTGTCAGATAGTTCACTCGTCGTCATTCGAGACTGACTTCCTGCCTCCTCCCTGACTCCTCTTTCATCCCTTCACTCCAACATATGTGTGGCAAACTAAATTAAGAGCATGTGTTGCTCTCTTACATCCTGTTTTATCTTTAATCCAATTAAAATTATAAGACGTCTTTTTTTCTTTTCTTTTTTTTTTTTTTAGAAGAAAACATAAGAAAATGAATAAGAATTAATAAAACAAATATTAACAGACTTTGATACATTTCAGATCATAATTTGAACGGCAAGCTTATAAAAAAAGAAGGCAGCTGCTTCTCAAGGCTACTGTTCATTTGATACGATAACAAAAGTAACTGAAAACATTTTGTTGTTCCTGCTACCTTTGTTTTGATATCGAAGCTTTCTCAGTATGTACAGTGTGTGAGAGAGAGAGTTTGCCTCAACGTGTTGTTTGCACTGATTATGAAACATGCGTCAACTTTATTTTCTCCAGGATATTAAGCAGTGTTTTAAGAGAGTGTCACCTGCAAAATAACTGTTATTAAGTAGAGTGGACACTCTTCATCACTGTTTTTCACACAAACAATATCTTTGATGGAGGACAGGCTGTTAGATTTATGAAAGCTGTGGGCAGGATGAGGGTTTAGAGCTGTTTAGTCGATTCAAGAGTATTAGCATGATGGCTTTATACCTACATTATGTATAATGGGCTCTTAACTATTGTGTCTTTTTGAATACTGTAATCAGACTAGCCAAAGCTTAGCTGCTCATCACGGCTGATTCACTGAGATAAAGAGGATCCAACAACACAAACCGCGGAAAATAATAAGTTAGAACAGTGTAGTGTAACATAATCAGACACGAGGTTCGTGGCCCTGACAAAATGGGTTGACTAGCAGACAAGTGAGCGCACAGTGAGTACTCCGATAAAGTTTCTCCTTTTGTTCTCGTAATCATCCACTTCCTCTTCTGTTTGTCTCCTCTTTCATTTTCTCACTCTTAGGATAGCTTGTTTGCATAGGAGCGGGATTATATGCATTACATTTAGCCATTATTTTTGCTCTTAAGAATCTAGCACGTACGACAGATACTCCAAAAGCTACCTGCCAGGACAGTAACACATGCAGGGATTAGACAATGGGGAGGAGGTGGTGTCGGGAAAGACATCAAGAAAATAGGTGCCAAATAAAGATAGGCCAAGGGTAGGATGAGGAGAGAAAGAAAATAAAAATGGGGGGACAGGAAAGTGGTAGAAAAAAAGGAGAAATCTCTGGTGGACAGCTGTGGGGGAGGTTAAAAGGGGGAGAGTAGATGGGGAGGAGGACGGAGGGTGCCACTACTTCTCATCCACTGTCTGATCTGTGGGTGGCAGTGATGACTGATGGAGAACCACTCTAACTGAAGGTCATATTCGAAGCCCTGCCATTTTAGACTGCCACTGTCGCAGGGGAAAGGATAAATAAAGCGCAGATTGTCGTGTTTATTCACCCTGCTTTCTCTTTGGCTTTGTCAATGGAGGAGGAAGAGACAGCAAGAGGAGGCAGATGGAAGAAAATGGAAGATAGGAATACCAATAGGTGATTCAGAGTTGTCTAAGAAGGATTTGTCTTATCGTGCATTTTTTTTTTTTTTTTTTTTTTTTACAAAAGACATTTGCACACTGACATCCTTAGATTAATATTCAATTTTAATAACAAAGACTTGAGCCTCCTTGTTATTCTGTCTCTCATCGTTTAATACAACACAACTGATGCTTCAAATGCAATTCTGTTATTTAATGATTTGTCACTCCTCCAGACATGGCCACAATAGGGATGGCGAGTGATGGAAATGAAAGGATAGCTTTTCTTCAAATCCAGCTAAGTAGGATTTTTTTTTGGTTATCAGTGTGATTATTTTGACTAGAGAGAACATACAATGGTAGCAATTGCATAACCATTTGTCATCAAATCATGTACAGCCCAAATAGGGTGAAACTAATTCCTGGAGGGAAATAAACTACAGCGGAGAGCATGTTTTTCTGAGTTTGGTTTGCCCAGATTGTCACAAGGCTTAAGGACAGCAGTCTGTCACTGCTCCAATGTCCCTGCAGTCTGGCTGGGACACAGAGCTATTCGTCTGGCGCTGGAACCAGAGCTGGAGCCGGAGGTTCAGACGGGGTTGTTATCCCCCAGGCAGGGCACAATTTTCATGGCCAGACGACCTCACTGCCCAGACTCTAATATCTGATCAAGAACCATCTGCTGAGGCTGCCAGAGCCCACACGCTCCCCATGCCCCTGACCTCTCCAAGGAGAGCCCGATGGGACATCAAGCTATTAGCGGGCTATTAGAATGATTCTGATCACCATTTGAAGAGAAATGCCGCACAACAAAATTATATCATCATCACGGGGATGCCACTTTTGCTGCCATGTTCATTTGCGAAGAGGCACGCTTCTGCTCAGGCCATTCTTGCTCCCCTTCTCTGATCCTGTGTCACCCTCTTTCACTTAGCCTCCATGGTGAGCATATTTTCACTTTTTTTTTTTTAATTTATTTTTTTATCTCCATCTCTCCCAAAAAAGCAGTTTGTGTTGACAGAACAGTTTTAATCCAAATCTTAGATTTTCCCAGTTGGTATTTTCTGTGCCTGTCGACATATATAGATAGCAACACTTGGGCACATGATCATGCAAATACGGTGGAATCATTTTCATGTGAGCAAAGAAAAGCTTTTGTGAAATTCATGCCTGTTGGTGAAATGCCATCATTAGGATCTAGCAGAGCGTTCAGATACAAGATACTTTCATGAGTGGACATACATGTGAATAAGCATGTACACATCATGAAACGTCTGTATGAAGGTGTCAAAAATGTGCCTCACATGAAGTTTTAAATGCCTGTGGGAATGGTCTCTGGTCCTACTGTGTTTCGTGCAGCAACATTCGCTGGGCCCTGATAACAGTTGGTTAATGGGTAATGTGCCACACAAGAGTGATGCTGCACTTTCTGTTTTCATTTTGTTGCTGTAGTGCAGTAATTAATCCAGCTGAACCCTTTGTGCTCACAAAATAAATGCTTTCCATTTTCATTAATAGACAACTCATTAGTACATAATGAGCAAGAAGGCAGCACTCCCCGCGCTCCCTGTGCAGTATGTAGCAGATGAGCATGCGCTACACTCAGCTAATTAAAACCTAGGATTGTGTTCTGTCTTCTTGTTTTCTTCTGTGGGAAGAGCCCAGGCACATGCTTTTAAAACATTAGTTTAATGAACTATAGTATGTATGTGTTATATATACCAGAGGAAAGAAACTTAATACAATACTCCAGTTACACAGTGTATTCCTCTGTCAGTGAAGCATATTGCAAATTGTTAATTACAACATAATGCAATTGCCTGTGGTTTCTGTTTTTGAATGGCTATATTTTTATCATCAGGTGGAATCGTTTAAATCTCCCAACTTGAAGTTTAATTCCTTCTTTCATTGATGCATAAACACAGAAAAGTTTAGGTATAATGATCAAAGGTAGAACAAGCTGACTTTTTCTGTCTGGATAATGGTCTTTGGCTGTCTTTTCATCTGGACTATAATTTGGAGCTTCCTGCCAATGTTGACATCTGTCTGTTTCCTCCAATGACCTGTTGACACTGGTAGAAGGACAGTGGTGCTGATTTTTTTTTTTTTTTTTTTTCACAAGATGTGGAGGAAGAGCATCCTTAAACGTTCCAGTTCAGATATGGAAAATGACCCATGTGCAGGGTTGTAGGAACAATGTTTAAGCAAAAAACATAAATTCTGTATGATTTCATAGGATTTATTCAGCTCACCTGAGAGGAGCTGTACCATCACTTAGTCCTCCTAGAATAATTAACATCCAGGTCAATAGTCACAACTGACTAGTATCACTATCCATCACCCAGAAGGTTCTTTAGTTCCTAACGTTAACGGATGGGCTGTCACTGTTCACCAGTGAGTGTGATTAAGAGACAGAACAGCTACAGTGTTAGAATTTATCCTAATTACATTATAGAGATGATATATCAATAGTGGTTAATCATCTGCGTTTGTTTCCACTGCAGTCTGCACACTTTACTGCACACTGTATTCTACACACGCTCCACATGCAGCCATATGAATATATGTAAATGCGTGTGCAGAACAACTATGTCTGTTCACACATGCACACTTGTAGCACCTTCCAGTGATGATATGGTTTTCATTTGTCTTGATGAAGTGATGATTGGCTCTAAGGATTCCTCACTTCATGATGGGGATAAAATCGAACCCAATTTCTGGCTGTAATTAAAACTATTCCCAGAGCAGACTGCTGGGAGGCCACAACTTTAAGAGGTCAATAGAAGACAGGTTTCCTATAATGATCTAATTCAATCACTCTGGGATATGTATAGTGTGTGTTAAGGACCGGGGGATGATTCTTTAACACCCACAAACTCTGAGCATACATTTGCAGTACCAGAGATCTACACGGATCTGCAGATTTAACTTTGGGCCTGGCTACTCATGTGTAATGGATCATCTGCATTACAGGATGTCAGTGACTGCTGTGGGTTGATCTTAAATAATAATACTGTAAAATAATAAAATAATAACTGTGCTTTTAGTGAGAGTTTGAATGCTAATTATGTAACTGTATTCTTTGTCCTTATCTTTTGTGTGCTGAGTATAATAACCCAAGAGTATCTGAAAGCCAACTGCATAACCTTTAGAAATGCAGACCCGATATCAGAAAATGAACTCTGTTTCACTTAATTTCCAAATGGAGTTTCAGAGATTTTACAGTTTTTACAATACAATCTACCCCTCAGAAACAGCTGCTCTACAGCATTCGTGTCAAAATTATCCAGCTGTCCTGACTTTAGTGGTCATAGAAATGTAACACAGCATTTGTGACAGCAGTAGTTGAAAATGTGAATTAGAAAAGACATGAGGAACAGGAGGGGAAAAGAGGGCAAAATCCAAGAAATGTGCAGCTTCATCTACTATTTCTGAAGCTGCTCTCATCTCACCGCTGATGACAGCTCTCACTATCATCATTAACTAAAGTTAAATCCATCACCTGATGTTTATGGCTGCCATCTAGTCTTATGCAGGTGTCCCAATTCTTCATTTCGACATGCAGTAAGGGTAGAAAGAACCAGCTCATCGGTCACAAAAGAGAGAAAGCGTTCTCAATCAAGCTGAAGCTTGGCTTGCATATGACGTTCCATATTTTGATGTTCACATGTGACAGATGGTGCAAAATCTGCCAAACTGTGCAAAAAAGTGCTGACAAGAAACTGACACAGACAATCATCAATGGTTCGAAGTGTCTGTCGACTTTTACAAGACAGCACTTTTTGCACAGCCGAGCAGCTTTTGTGTTATTTGTCATATTAGAGCATTAGGGTATAAAAATGCCTCAACCTGATCGTTTTTCTTTTTCTCTTGTATGAGGGTCTTCGGAAAATGACTGTAGGCAGAGAGAGACTCTTCTCAGCTGCTGTAGAGTGACACAAGATGATGATGATGATGTAAAAGCTGTAAGAGTTCCTTCAACTAGCCGATGGTTACTTCCAGTGTTTCAAATCTGAACTTTCGCCCATTGAGGCAGGCTGAATGTGCTTGCCAAAAAATAAAAAAAGGATGGTTGGCGCTTTGGTAGTTGTTCAAATGTTCTAGCTCTCCACTTAGCGTGTCCATAGCAACAACAGGGACCACAATGGAGGAGCTAATTTTACTGTTGTGTGAGTATCCTGACTGACATGCCACATCTTCACTGGTGAACACAGGTATTAAAAAACAGGGTCTGAAGCAACTGAAATTGGGTTCTTTGTGTGGGCCAAGGTGTTTGCCTGGTGTTTATCATCCTATTAGTTACCTGGCTGATTAGCTAGCACTGTTAATATGGCACTAGTCTGCATTAATGATCATTTCCTTTTACCATCCTTATTTGGATCTTTCTTGGATCATTTACTAATCAAAGCACTAAAACTCCCCCATTTGCATAGGCAAGTTCAGTAAATGCAGACAATCATTTAGTGCAATTTCAAGTTGACAGTTTTTCATGTCATGATGCTTTACTTCTCCTCTGTTTATTGACTTTCGATGTATTGAATTAAAAAAGTAGTCTTTGGGCATATTGATGTAATTGAATTGGGCAATGAATGTTATAAATGTCAACATGAATATCCTGTAACTGTGCCTGATTAGCTATTATAATCTTTAAAATGTGGTTTGACCCATGTTTTCCTTTCAACTTGTTTTCCTCTCCTACACCATATTGCATTAAAGTCCAATGATAAGAGAGTGTATGTTTATCTAAATGATTCATGAATTGTCTTCGTGTCAGTCTTCCTCTCTGTCGCTCTTTCCTCCTCCACCTCCTCCTTTTATCCTCTTTGAAAGTGAGAGGCAAAATTTCTGGAAGGTGAAGCGAAACAGTTGGGGGATGTTTATGTCCTTATTTTGTAAATGAATCTTCAAAACACAGCACTTAGTGTCCTCGGGCATGCTTTTGGGCAGTCTTAACTTCACTAGACTTGCATTCATACTTTGCGGTGGGAAACCTGTATTGACACATGGCCTACTTTACATGATACTCAAACCCACAGGAGTACTCCTGTGGGTGCATGGGCACGTCAAAACGCCACTCACATATTCACTGCAAATTAGTCTCCAAATCCATGTAAGCCACCAATAGCTGGGAAGAAATGCGGTAATCAATGGTGGAGGTTTTCTTTACCTCCCTAAACACCACAGTTATTTATGCGCGCTGACACCAATCAGCATGGTGTCTCCGCTCCGACCCAGCTGGTTAGAGAGAGAGAAGTGCTTTCTTTTGATTATTTATTATCACCAAGTCGGTCTGTGTTCATTATTTATCAGTATCAAAACGGTGTTAATAGAGAGCATATTACCACATTTTCTTCAGATTTCTCACCTACCCAATATATTACAACAGTGCGCACAGAGAGAAAGTGACACACGGTGCACCACCCCGCTGTTTACTGCAGGTAACTGTGCGTAGGGGCAATTAATCAATGCATAATTTAGATTATGCCTTGTTATATTAAAATTAAATCATGGTTAAGTTGTGTCAGCTCCAGCTTCTCATTTTGTACTGTGTTTAATTCAAACAATGTTAAACTGATACTCAACTATACATTTTAAAGTAACTGCTACTGAAAATGTTTCTATAGCATCATTTTTTTGCTGAATGTTCTGCACAAACATGCTTTAAGTGCATGTAAATCTTGAGAGATGCTAATATAAAGGAAACCTGCCCCTGTTGCTGTTTTTGTCACTCAAACTTGACAACTTCTTTGACAGATCTAACAGGTTTTCCAATAGTATTACATGACAGTTTTGGATTTTCTTTAATTCACAGACACGAAACAGTGTGTAAATTTATGATATTGTCATCTGGCACTCTGTCAATAAACATTTACTTTAGGTATATTTGACCTTAACCTGAAACTACTGATGCTGTATACTCATATGTTTGATTGCTCCCCACATGGATGGTGTTACTGAAAGCAACTACCAAAAAGTTCTCCAAAGATCCACACTTTATTTTGCGTGTGTTAGTTTACTAATGTTGACTTCTTAAGCTTTAAACACTAAAAATAAATTTCTCCTCTCCTTTATCCTTGTAGGTGGTTTCACCCTTCCCCATTTATATATGTTTCATAATCTTTGTAAAATTGATACTTAACATTTTTTTAAGACGTCTGCTTGCACTAACACTCTCAAGAAGATTTCTTTTCGACATTCTGTAGTTTCTCTTTTACATAACAAATGACAAAAACTGTAGGACATGAGCCAGTGATTGCGACATGTTGGGTAATATTTTATCGGCTTTGCTGCTACCCCAAAAGGTTTTTAACAGCGGTGAGAGTTTGTAAGCCTTCGGGGTGAGAGGGAAATGGACCGAGGATTTTCTTTTAGTGATAAGGTTGACTGTGCTGGGTTGCGAGAGTGCCTCACTAACTAATTATTTGAAGCCTCCTCTCCAATTAGGGTAGACATGCAGAGCTTATGGACAGTCGCATAGCAGACAATCAGACCATGTAATAACCAGAGGGCCAATATTTGCTCAAATCCACTGTAACACCTCACAAAACAAAAGTGTGCAAAGCCCTAATGCTCAGTCCAATCCCACGCCACACTGCCTTGATAAACACCGACGACGCCCCCACAATGGGCGCCATCTTTACTCTGGCAATTAGGCAGAGTTTTGGATTATCACTTCTTCAGCCCAGCACACCACAAATCCATCTGGATTCAATTATTCCCCTCCCATGTCTGTGGCCATTTGGGCTTTTAGGGCAAATGGCCAGTGGAGAAATGTTCTATAGGATTCCAACTGCTGAAAGTACAAAGTTATTAAAAATAAATAAATAAATAAATAGCATTTTCTTTCTTTGTTTTTTATTTATTCTTACATCCCTGCAAGTTGGACAAGTCTATTAAATAAGAATGAAACCTTGGGAGCTTACAAACTCTGGCCTGGTAAATATTTTATTATCAACAATAAGTTAATTTACTGTATTTTTCTTCTTCACAAACACGCCTCCTTCAGTTGGGTTATCTTTTTTGCAAATGTTCTGTGTTGTGTGTTAAAAAAAAAAAAACAAAAAAAAAAAACATGTTGCAATACATCCTTCCCTCCCAGCACCCCGTGTTTTGATCCATGCCTTGTGGGCCAGGACTGTCTCAAGTGGGCTCTGAGTAAGAACCTAAAATGCTTACTGAAAGGATTTGATTTGCTCTGTCTCGCCGCACCTCAAAGGCATTATTTTTTACTTATTAGAAAGCTCACTCAGGGTAAATTGTGTAAGAGATCAAGGGTTTCCAGGGGTCTGGAGACACTCATCTTTCTACTTGAGGTCTCTCTTCAATGTGTTTGCTCAGATGTGGGTTTTTTTTTTTTTTCTTCCATCCACCTGGTGTCTCCTCACGGAGTGCAGTTTGTATTACTCAGCACCCCCCATTGTATGTGTTTTTTTTGCATATTCAGGCACAACTAACCATGCATGAGTTTGGTAAAGTGGATATTCTTCACAGGCCTGAGATGAGAGCCCCCCCACCCCTCCCCGTCCCGTCTGTTTATGCTCTTGGGTGGCTCGTTTCCCTTCCAGCAAATCACTGCCGTAGCTGTCATCTCCTGCATTTTATGTGTCTGCTGTACAGAAGCCTGTCAGCTCCTAACACATTCCTCTGTGTCTCCTCTCTTTTATCTACAGATACCCCAGTGTCATCACAAAAAGGTAAGACAGCACTCCATCAGTCACCTGTGGAGCCTTATGTATTTTCAGATGGGCGGCATGTGGGTGCGTCACTCTATGTGTGTGCGTGCGTTCTCAATTCTTGCTAATGAGATGAAAAACATTTTTGGCGTTGTTGATGTTGATTTGAAATGGAGTCATTCAGTGTTTCTGTTACAGAACAATCTGTTTGATTATACAGTCAATCACTCACACCCACTGACACCTAGACTAAATTATCCTGCTATCCCGCAATGATAGACAGCCCACAGTGTGTGTTTATGCATTGCTTTTCTGTAAGCCTTATGTTAAGACTAATCACAGTTCTGTTTAGACTCCTCCACACTTTCATGTGTGTGTTAATGTGAGGTTGGGGGAGGTGATTCTTTTGCATAGTGCATCTTCAGGGACAGGAGATGTAGGAGGGGGAGATGCTTGTAGAAATGTACCTGTAGGCTGTTTTGATTTTGTAAGATGGCGGGGCCACACAGTCAAACTGTCTAAACAGCTCCAGGGGTCTCGTTGTGAATGGCAGCCTGCAGGTGTATGTGCCGAGCAGTCCCAGCCCTCTGCTCTTTATAGTGGAGATACAGTAATGGCAGAGGGTGTGTCATGCTCCGTGATTGCAAAGCAGGAGCAGACAATCAGTCAGGAGAACTCCCTGCTGATTTTGTTGAAACTTTCTTTGATTCCCTGCTGTGCTCATAAAAACTTAGGTGTTGTTTTGCACAAGCTCTTACCAGAGCAGAACAGAACGCAGGTGAAAATATTTTCATTGTCATCTGGATCTGATCTAATGTGCACAACATGTATATTTGAAAAACGTAAACAGGAGGAGTGTGTCTTTGGGAACCCGGCGACATTTTTCACCTTACAAAGCGTCAGATCTGTTGAACTTACTTGTAGATACAGTGCAAGACGCATTGACAGAGTACGTCAGGTTACACCAAGTGTGCTCTGACCCACCCAGACACACACACATACACAAACACACACACACACAGTTGTGAGGCCTATGTATGTGATGACTCTGCGGTGTACGATGCTGTCAAATGGGCCTATAAAGGTAAGTGATGTAGGTTGCCCAAGCCTCACTCTCTGATGAATGTTGAAGGGGAGCAGAGGCTGGCGTGGCGTAAATCATCGCTCCGCAGCCCGCATACATTTCTGAATGAGAGGGAGATAAGTAAGGCCACGCCACCCTGACAGTGAATGAATGCTCACTTTTGTTAGCCTCCGTGTGTCCATGTCTGGATTTTTTGTGTGTTTGTATGTCTTCCTTTCCCTGCCCATTCAATATGTCCAGTTCAAATCAGTTTAGTCAGGAGCATCAACAAAAACATTCACTGTCTCTTGGCCCCACGCATTGAGACTGCCATGGAGAATAATGACCCGCCGTATTCATTCATACACTGTGAGTTATAGATGGCTGTGCAGCTGTGACAGTGCCATCGGTACTGAAGAGCCATGAGGCCTTGAGGCAAAGATAGTGTACATAAACCATGTGTTCCAGTCTGAAAAGACTGGCATATGAATGTTCGGGCGCATAATGTGTGTGTGTGTGTTTTTGTGTGTGTCTGAGCATGAAAGATGGGGAAAGCAGGACATTTGTGCACACTGGCAATGTCAACTCCCCACAGTCTCAATTATGTTAATATTTGGCATGAGAGATGTGGGTCTCACATCTGGTAAAAGAGTACAATACCATACACGTGTTCGACTGAAGGGTAGCACATAGTATTTAGGTCCAGCTAGTATTCAGGCTGTGGTTGAATAACCTTTACTGTTGTTCCACACCAATATCATGATTAATACAGGACCTCATTATAATGTGACCTTATTCTTTAGTTCTCTACTTCTGTGGAACATCCCCACTCTCTGTCCCCCCCCCCTTACCATGACATCCTTTATCCAACACCTCTCCACCCCCTTACACTCCTCCTCCCTCTCCTCTGCCAAATGAAGTGTATTTATGGCACCTGTGCTGGAAAAACAGTCTCTTGGAGACGTCCCTCTAATTTCATTTTCAAAATGCCAGCAATAAATTTATCAAATGGGCTGAATCGAATCGGAGTCACACGCAGTGCCATCCGTCATGGGCTGTCCCTCAGGGGCCTGTGGGCGTACTTAAGCCAGCCAAAAACCTCTGCTGGCAGGAGGAAAAGACTGAGTGTTGAGAGGGGAAGGGGGTCCTGGTAGGAGGGAAATCAGATGAATGTACTGGAGAAATATGGTGATATGCCCGCATATCTTTATGTGCTTAGATGCATATAAGTGGCTGTGTGTGTTTGTGTTTGTGTGTTTGTGTGTGTGCACACAGGGGTCAGTGCTAATTCTTCAACACATCGGAGCCTCACGCCGGAATCTCAGTTGAGCACTTTAGCTGTCAATGTGCCAGCGTCACAATTGATTAATTGCAACAGAAGTTAATTGATTGTTTAGCTCGTTTTTGCCTTTGTAAATCCCTCTCAGTTCAAACGCGACTTTGAGCTATATCCCCTCCCTTGCCTCTGAAAACTCCAGGTTCACACGCTCTGTGCCCTCCCATTTCTAACTTCCTCATCCTCTGTACCTGACTTTGCCCCCTTTGCCTCTCTCTCTAAATGCCTTTGTCCCTAGCTCACTTTTATTTCACCCCTCTTTCCCTCGGCCTATCTTTCTTTCTACTCTCAGCATTTATCATTGCGCAGGTTAAGCCAGGCGTGAGTGAGGGTAAAGCAGCTTAGTACTAACAGGGCTAATGAAGTCAGGCCCCGTATTCCTCTGACGGGGATCAGTGGCACTACTTTGTGAAGCCTGTCAGCGTTTAATGATTAGATGAAACATTCAGACACCTGCTACGAGAAGACAGGCACACTGATATGTGGTAATACCCAACCGCAGCCTCTCTTACGCAGATCTGCAAACATTTATGCATGCGCACGAAACTCACTACACAGACACATGAAGTACACAGACACGCTCGCATGTGCACACACGCATACACTTCCACTTTGCAAAGGTGTTGATGTATGACTGAAACGTGGCATCAAGGGTATACACAGCAAAGTGATTGGGGAAAAAAAAACGAATGACAGAGAGATTCAGAGACAGCAATCTGGCTATTGATTCCTGCTATGTGCAGGAAGGTGGAGAAAAAAAAGTAAGCTGCATGAGAGAGATTTACCCCTTGCCTTGATGAGCAGATTGTAAACAACTCCACACGCTCTATTCAAGATGCACGCTGTGATCCATGATTTTTCACTGCTTCTCAATTCTGCTAAAAAAGCATGATAGAAGATCAATCAAAAGGCGAACATCTCAAAACCTTTTTGAACATTTTAAGATTCATCTCTGATTCATTCTAACTCCTATTAGGTTAAGTTATCCTTCTCTCTGCGCACACATGGCAGCTTAATGTGAGCCCATGCTGGAGTGTGTGTTGTTCGTATGTCAGCAAGCGTGTCAAAGCGGGAGGGTGTTTGTTTGTGTGTTTAAATGATAAAACTGAGAAATGGAGTGGCAGAGGCATCGGTTGGGTCAACAAGCTGCCTGTTTGTCAGAGTGAAAGGGTGCCTGCGAGGGCTTGGCCGCTTTTTGCCCCATTAGCCACACATGCTAATTTACCTGTCAGCTTACATCTACACAAGAAAACTGCACTCTTCTCTCCATCCCCTCCTCCTCTCCGAAACGTTCAGATCTCTCCCTCATTACATTTAGGTCAATATCTTCCTTCCACCGCTAAATTGAAAACACATTCTGTCCACACACAAGTGATTCTGTCTTTCATATGAGAGTACCTGTTTATCTCCATGTTGAGGAATCTTATATCACAGGATATGAACTAAAGTTATGCATTTCCACCGGCTTTCATCTAATTCTTGGTCCGCAAACCTTCCTTAAAAGTACTCAAGGAAACCCTTTGAAAGTATACTGTTTTAAGGAAGCACTTTCTTCACATCCAGTAAGTTGAATTACAGCAAAGCAGAAAAGGAGGAGACTATTAGCTAGTTAGTTGTTTCTTCTTTTACTGTCAGGCGTTGTCAGAAAAAAATTACCACTCGGGATTGAAAATGTTATGTCCCATATATGTAATGTGTTGGGATTTGTACAAATGTTTGTTATCCGATGTACAACAGCTGCTGACATTGAGCCTAAAGATCCTGTGTCATTTTATGCCTGAAGCTGCTGACTGTCTATTAATAATTTACTGCCAACTTTTCTTCCCTCCTCTTATGATGGACAAACGACATCCACATGAAAATTAAGGATATCTTTAACCTAAATGTTAAACAGAAGACAGCTGAGAGCCAAAAAGTAGACTGCTCGTTTATTTTGGCACTCTAAATGAGCACATCACTTTTTAACACATTTAGAAATGCCCACAGCTTAATTCTCAAAATTAGTAACTGATAATCATAATGCAGTAATCCTCATGTGATCTTCTCAGCTATTAACAGCCTCATAAATCCAGCTCCAAAAAGCTTTTCTGACACCACTGCCACATCAGAGCGTGATGAGTTTGCACTGTTGTTCAGAGATACCACGATAAACATCAAGACGACTACTAGCTCGGGTGTAAATAATGATGTGTGAGTGACTTGAAAAAAAGTGATGCAATTAAAACAACATCACGCTCCCTTGATCCTGCCCTGACCACCTTTTTTTTTTTTTTTTTACACATTGACAGATCTCATCCACTTTAACCACTTTTATTCTGCTATGTTTTTAACTTACTGTTAAAACAGTCTCACACACTGGGCTTAATTGCATAGTGAATTTTATTTTATTTTTAAAGGGTGTCAACAATATCCAAGCACCTTGTGTGTTATCACCACTTTTTGTAGGTTTTAAAATCCACATTTCTTCATATTTCCGCACGTCAGTGAAGCAAAATGGCTGCATGTGTTTGTCATTATCAATGAATCACTTCATTTGTTTTCAAGTACTGTTATTTATAAATAGGCGGGAACTGTTACTTTGACTTGACAGATAGGAAGATAATTTCCTTAACCTTCCCATCATCAAGTGTACCGTTCAGACAAGACTGTATTTAACAAATATTTATCTCAATGCGTTTCGATTGCATCAGATGCATTTATCCTTTGATACATTAGGCGAATATGTAATGATTATATATTTTGTAGTTGTAGTGAAACGATTGTATTATTCCAGTGTTTGCTGACTTAATTGGGTGACAGTGGGTACATGGGGAGAATAGTTATCAAATGAAACAATAAATAACAGTATAATGTCGACAAATGATAAAAATAGACCTCTGTAGTGCAATGTTGAGTGACTTTATTCATTTCCTTGAGTCTGCGTGAGATAACATTTTGTTTTATCAGCAGAGGTAATTATTTTGATTATTTTCAGACATCTGCGTGCATGGCAGTGTGAATCTAAAGAGCTTTGTTGATCACATAGTTATCATATGGTGATACAGGTGGTGCTGTGTTTTGCGTCATATGTTTTCCCAACTGTCAACACACTCTGCAAGTGTTAGAGTACGTGTTATTTAAGATAGCATCACGCAAATATGTTTTCTCAAAGCTGGTAAGTGTTTACAATGACAAAGACATTTTGAAAATTGCAGTGATAGCTTTAGACAACAGTCTTAGCTTTTTTTTTTTTTCACCCTTTTAATTCGCCCCCATTTTTTCATGAAAAGTTAAAAGTAGTCACAGATATCTTATTAGTATACATCTTATTAATAACACTTCTTTCATGCACGGTTCACTTTTAGATTTTTAGCCAGCCTTGTTGCATGACTGTAGAGGTGGCAAGTCAGCTGGTTGGTCCCTCCAGACTCAAACGTCTTAACAGCTTTGGGATGAATTGGTGTAACATTTTGTATAGCCATGCTTGGTCCCCAAAGTATGAACTACTGAATTTACTGACTTTGGTAAGTTCCTTGACATTTAACTGAAGCATCTCTATCAGTTTGAGATTTTTGATTTTTAGTGAAAAGTCTTGAAAATCATTGCTTGGATAGCCCTGCCAGCAGGTTGACATGTTCTTGTTCACAACAAACCAACTAGTCTCTTGGATGGATTGCCATGAAAATCAGTAATAACATCAGTAATAACTTTGGTGATCCCCTGACATCAGGTCAATGTTTTTTTTTTGTTGTTGTTGTTGTTGGTTTTTTTGTGCCTTGATTTATGACCACAAATTTGACAAAAAATGACACTCTCATCAACCTCAGCTGTACTGTGCGCCCAGTGATAATTAGCTCAACATTAGTATATTAGCATTGTCACTGTGATTATTTTAGCATGCAGGTATGAGCATTTAGCTCTTATTCAAGCAGTCTCCCTCTCCTGTGACTACACTATAGTAGTAGTATTTCAGTTACATAAACCATCTATTTGTTGACAATAGACTGGCACTGTAAAAAAAACAAAAAAACATGTTAATTCAGATTTCCTTTCCTTCCGTTAAATAGGCTTGTATATGAATACTATTGCCAAGTTAGTTTGCCAAGTTAGTTTGCTATTATGCCTTGGTTGTCCAAAATTACAGGAAAAACAAAACAAATCAAATGTAATTGAATGTATTTTAACTACCATCAACCTACTTCTGCGCTTTTTTGTAAAATTCAGATAAACTGCTCAAAGTCACATGTGCGCTACAGTAACAGGAGTTGTTTTGGGGCTTCCTGTGTAGCCGTAATGACACGGTGAGCATGTGAGAACATGAACAGTTTGTTCTCCGCTGCGTCCTGCTCATGCTATTTTGGATCCCTGTGATGAGAATCATGATTACTTTGGCCTTTCATTTGTTTTTTAATTCAGCTGTGTTTTTCCCTGCAGGAAAGAGGGGTCATTATAGACATGATATTATATTGCCTTCAGGCCAACTAATAAGGTCCAGCATATATTGAATTTAAATGCCAAAAGGAGATACTGTAGATTCACACCAGAACCCCCAGCAAGAGTAATTGAAATCTCTGTGACATGCTTGGTTAAAAAAAAAAAAAAAAAAAGCATACATGGTGAATAATGTCACCTTTGCATGAAGCTGAAAGTAGCTTTTTTCTGCAACAATGTGAAAGGCTCTTCGTTATTGCCCACAGGAGGCTGATAATGTGTTTAGTTTGCCAGGCTAAACCCTGCAACATGTCCAATTGAGTGTTAGCCAGAAATAAAGATAAGGACAAAATCACACAAAGAGAGACTCAGCAGACCCACATCTTCAACTCATTAGGGCTGTCTGGGCATTAAAACATTTCTCAGGAAACGATAGAGCAGTATGGCGATCTTAATGCTTCATGCTAGTTTACTTTCACGGCGGATAAAAGCAGAGTCAAGTCTAACAAAAGGAATGGAGACAGAAGTAAATGGATCACCACTTTTTCTTATAGGATCCTGTTCTTAAGCCTCAACTGCCAATTAGATATGAGAACAGCTTGTTCCCCTGACAGATGAACTTAATTTGATATTCTGTGGTCTGCTCAGTAGGGCGCAACACTGATTGCACTGGTGGATGGAGTTTTCAGGCCATCCATACAGACTAAGTGTAATTGACTATGTAGCGATAGACTGCAGCTTATCATAACTGTTCCCTCTTTGGTAGAGCAGCTCCATTTCAACGATGCGCGAGCTCTGTATCTGATGGTGTGTGGCAGGTATCTGGAAGATTACAGTGTGGTTGCAAGCCCGGAGATGCTCGTGTTGCTGTGCGGTGTCACCCAGGAACAGAGCTGCAGTAATCCCATGGAGCAAATAACTCTTTGTCACGATTCAACAACATGTTATTGTCACAGGACTACCTGCTCCGAGTCACTTAGATGATTCATACATCTTTGTCTGTTTACTGACAAGACGCCACAGTTGGGCTTGAAGCCCTACGGGGCTGGCATTGCCAGGCAAGCGGGTGGCATATTGCACCCAGCAGGACAGCTCCTATGTCGGCCGGCTCGGCAGAGGGATTTGGCCAGCTTGGATTAGCTCAGCAGGGTGAAACAGAGGGATACAGACAGGGAGGGACAGACAGAGAGTGGAAGAGAGAGTACATAAATCTCTGTTCAGCACACAGACACCTGAGAAACCTGAGAAAAAGCTGCTGAGAGTGATGGTGAGTTTTGTTCTTGCGCTGATGTGCAAAACGGCTCCCCACACATTTGCCATTTGCTATAAACCCAGAGCTACAATAATCAGCAACAATTAGACACATTCGATTTGACAGTATCTTTTGAAATAGGTTTGCCCTTTTTCACACTGTTCAGCTTTTTTTTCTTTTTAGGTTTAACAGTTTTAAATTTCTGAGCGAGGGACATATGAATATTCATACAAATGGCCATAATGAGAGAAACACATCTCTCGACTCCACAGTCACACTAATTAAGAAGGCTTTTTCCTTCTGCAGTGCTATGCTCTCAAACCTCGTCTACTGCTCAAAGGCATGTCACCACAGCAATGGCAGATGGGTATTCTCAAGCCAGAAATAAATAAGTAAGTTGAAATGGTTAAAAGAAAAACACACACAAGCAGGAAGGAAGGCCGAGCCAGTTGCCTCTGACAGACTGCTGAGGAAACGTGTCTTTATTCTTTGCTTGGGCTGGTTCATTTCTGTCCGAGGGATGGATCTTATCCAACAGTTTATTACCAAACTTCAGATGCAAAGCCTATTCATTTTCTGACACCAAAGAGGGCCAAGAAAATGAATCGGGGTCTGGACAAATTGGCATCGCTCACACGAGCGCAGCGGGAAGAAAAAACTCAAATGCAGAAGTCGTGTCTTCCCTCGGCACTTCTCTGGTATCTTTCAGACTTTCTCTGATATCCTGTTTTTTACCATTCAAATATTTGCTTTGCGTAGTGTTGGGTATATAGTTTTACACTACAAGCCAATTCACAGTATCACACAAATCATCATTTTAGTTTGTGCTACCTTTCGGCTTTAGTTAGATTTAGTTATATTTAAAAGAGGGAGAGAGATGAGCAAATGAGGAGATGATAAAATATCATTGTGAGGTGTATTTGCTGCATCAGAAATTCAGGCTCCATGTGCCTTTCTTGCAGCATACCCAAGAATTCTAATGACAGCTAAGGGTCAAAGACTTAGAAAGAGAGTGAAGAGAATAATCCATTAAATTACATTATAATAAGTTGCAAAAGGGTGAGAGGAGTGGATGATTATGTCGATCACTAAGTCTCTTTGGGAGTGGTGCTCTGCTCCTCTGATGCCCTGATGGGATCAGAGATTACCAATTGGCAAATGATAAAAAAAGATTTACAAAATGATTAGTTGATTGTATGAGCTGAAAGCAAGGATTAATTTTTAAAAAAACATTTGTTTATTTATTCATTTGACCTCATTCATGCATGTCTTGTGGTTCCAGTGAGACAACTAAAGCCCTTTGGTGACCTTCCCATTGAGCTTACAGGGTCTCTCGTCTTAAGTTTTTTGGTGCCACTTTAAGTAACCATGTCACACTCACAAAAATCTGGATAACAAATTATAAGCTACATGCGTTTCCAGTCAGCCTGTTTACCCTGGAGAGAGACAAGGCATCTAGGAAGTAAGGTAGGCTCGGATGGATTGTTTCGGGCTAATTCCAAGCACAAATCAGCTCACAGCCATCAATAATTCATGTGTAAGTCTTTGAAAAGTAAACACTGCTTAGCCCATTAAGAATCCAGATTGGCACAATGCCATAATGGTACGAACACTGTGTACAACTTAACTCCACATACAGACGGTCTGTGGCCAGTACAGAAAAAAATGCTCATGTTCTATATGGAAATCTGATGCTCATTGGAGGAAGTAGAATCTTTTGCAGACCCATAAACCAGTATTATCTAGTGCACCATTAGCATGGAATTGATGCTAAAGATGACAGTAGAAGGAGGCAATTAGAGTGACAGCTGGTGCTGGGATGTGTTGAGTTTTGTGGATTGATCATCTCTGTCAGCTTTGTTTCTGTGCACTTCAGACATATGGGAGAATGAGGCTCTCATTCAGTCAGTAAATGCAAAAGAGGATCACGCTCCCGATGAATGATTCACTTTTACCCTTCCTTCTCCAAGGTAATTTGCACACTGACTTTCAGTCCTGTTTACCCTCAGCTAGATTCCTCTTGCTCGTCTTTCATGTACTTTTACAACTTCTGTTTGTGGTATTGAAGCTATGGGGAGTTGCTGGGTGTGCGGTATGTTTACTTAGCTTTTAGCAATTCCCCATTCTCAGCACTGTAATTCCCACCTGAGCAATGAAAGATAGGGAGTGGTCTGTGACTTCATCTGTCTAGGATGCTCATTAAATAAAGAGGAGGTTCATGTACTTCCACTAGCGCTATTACAGTCTGCGTGCCCGTCTGTATATTTCTCTCTTTGTTGCTCCTTTTCTCTCATCTTGCAAAGCTCTGGAGATGGTCTACACAGTACAAACAGCATCTGTCCGGGAGAATAATAACATCTATAATCGTTCCCTAGAGAGTCAACAGTTGGAGAACAGATTTTTCCTTCTCCCTTTTTTTTAAACTTCGCAACTTAAAATCTCTGATATTTGATTTATATACACCACATTGCACTTTCTTTGAAAGCATCAGTTTCAAATTATCAGTAATAACAAGAATGTCACATTAGCTCGTGTATGATACTCTTTCTACATATTTTATTTTTTCTCCTCCTCACACCTTTTGAAGCATAGCTCATCAGTCCACATAGATTTCATGTGCAGTTGAACATTGCTATATTAAAAAGGGAGAGTCTTTGCAATGGTGTTTTATTTTAAGGTGTGGCACTTATTCCTTTCCTTTAACCCATCCTTAAATGTGGGGAAAAGTCCCTGAACACACAGTTCTAACAAATAGAAATCAAACAGCCAGTTCCTTGAAGGGTCATCTTTCCAGCATTATGCAGGGTAAAAGTATATTCACATAGGATCTTATTTTTATGGCAGGTTTTCAGGCATATGGATTTATGTCTGAATGCAGAGAGGAGTAAGATAGAAAGAGTTGTATGGGTTCCTGGGTGGATTAAATGCTTACTTTGTACACGTGTGTAACCGTGTATGTGTGTTCATACAGGTTAGCGCGCACATGCTCATCTGTGTATGCCTGTCTGAGTGAACATGTATGTGTGCACTCCAGCAGGTGAGAGTTATCACTCTCATTGCAGCTCACTTCATTGGCGGGTATGGAGATTCCTGTGCTCTGCTCCTAGCCAGAGGAGACCAATTAAAGCCATCAGCCAGCATCGGGGGAGACGGAGCTGCTCTTGGAGCCTGCAGAGCCCGAGAACTGAGGTTTTAGACTGACTCTATCCTCCTCCATCAGCTCTGCACTACCTGTAGACTGTTAGTATAGTAGGATTCTGGGATGATTACATATTATGCTACTAAATGATACGGGAATACTGATGAATTCATTGCTTAAATGTTTTGCATTTTCTGTTTTTCCTTCTTCTTTTAGTTTCCGTTTCTTGTAAAACACATTGTATTACATCTATTTTCATTCATATGCTTTATACATAAATGCTTTCATAACAGTGATTATTATCATTGTCTTCATGTGTTTGATCTGCAGTCACAAGAGGCTGGGTTGGAGTAAACACTAACAGAAGGTCAGGTCAATCTATTATGGGTTTAACACATACACAGACAAGTGATCACTCACGCTTATTTTTAAGGGCTGTTAAAATCTCTGATCCAGTGCCTTTGGGTTGTGGGAGGCTGTTGACATTTCCCACAAGCTTTATGGGTAATACATACCACATAAATTCTACCTTTTTAAAATGTATTTCGGTTCTTTCAAACCAGAAAATAATTGAAATGTGTCCATGTCTCTGCTGTGACTCATGATAGAGAATTAATTCAGCTTTGGTGTGCTCTCAGTGTTCATGAGAGTGAAATGACGTCCTACTTTGGCATCTCCAAACCCTCCCGTTTTATATGACCTTATTTCACGAGGCCGACAAAAAGTTTGTGATTTAAAAGGGAAGTTTTTCAGCGCTGCAAGGATGCTTGCTTGAATACTTTTATACCATCTCTAATAGAAATGCAGAAAGAAGTAGCAGAGATTCAACACAGTTTGAGGCCTTCCCAGTGGATGTTATTATTGTGTGGTTTTCCTGCAGCCTTCCACACTAATGCTCCCCTCGTCAGTGATGCTCAACCATGCTCCGGGGCTTTGTTATAGCAGGGAGGCCAGAGATGTCATACCCTGTTACAAAATAAGGCACCAAATATGAACTCCCTCTTTCCTTCTCCACCCCTCCCTCCCCTATCCTCTTTTTTTTGCCTCTCCCCCTCCCCCTGCCCTGGGGATCACCGCCGTGGAAATGGAGCCCACTCCGTAGTGTCTACTCAGTAGGTAATAACTCGCTGTTCAGGCTCAAATAAAGAGCTCCATTCATTAAAGTGGCTGCTCTCTTTCTCCACACGAGTGACACCTATCCCCCGGGAAAGCGACGGTGAACTGCAGGGTTGAAGCCACAGGCACAGCCTATACCAGCCCTGATTGCCTCCCTCCGAGCTATCTGGTGGTGGAACCTAAACCCCCTCTACGCACCCAGCTCCCATAGCCTCATTCTCCATCTGATCTTCATTTCTTTCAGTGGGAATCCCTAATCTTTTTTTAAATTCATCCCTCATTCCCCTGTCTACCTCTTAATACACTAACTCATTGACTCTGTTATCCCCTTTGCCCGCTACTGCCTTCACCTGCGTACCTCCATCTGGTGCCCTAATCGCACCGATCACACTCTTTCTCACCCCTGTCGCTTTGGTGGGTTCCTCCCCCCACACTCATTCGCTTCTGCTTTCTCTTTCCCATGCTCATCTCCTCTCTCTCCATCCTTTGCCGTCTCCTCTCGCACGTCTTTCCCAGTTTGTCTCTGCTGCCTCTGTCTCTTCACCGTGTCTGTGAGGTCCCTAAGCACTGGAAGTCGCTGATGCGTGTACCGGTCAGCGGTACTCATGGGTAGATCATTCATCCTCTGGACAGGTATGTAATAGAGGCGGGACGAAGGGGAGAAAGGGGACAGTGGGAGATCTCTGGAGGTATGAGAATCAATTTCATCGGGAATCACCGGAGCAAAGAAGCAGAACCTTTCTCTCTCTCTCTCTCTCTTTGAGCCTCTCTCTTTCTTCCCCTCTTTTTCTCCCTCTGTCTCACTCTCTCTCTTTTTCCCTCCATCTTCATTTCCCCACTCTACTATCTCATTCCTGTCCGACTGCTTGTACTTTTCAGCCCACAAGAGTCTCCAGCATTACACTAGCCAGGCAAGCAGGATAAATCCCTACACAAATTAGAACACAGAGGCCATTATTTAAGTCAACCCTTTCTCCTGGCTCCAGCAAGAAAATTATAGTCCTGTATTCAGAACTACAGAACAAAGGAAACACACTCTCTTTTCTGCTTTCCACCATATCTCCCCGAGCACAGTAGTGCATCAGAGCAAAGCAAAAAAAAAGAAATCCCACAGAGATGGCCCCTGTCGTGCTAAAGCTGGCCACAGCCAAAGACCTGCTGCTCTTGTACTGGAGAGCCAGTGGAGGACAAACAGCAGTCACATGCTTGCAGGCTCTTTCAGTCACCTGTGAAATAGAGCTTTAGTTAAAACACCCCGACATCCATGCGCCTGGTACCTGTGGCAAAGACGCGCATGCTAATGTCTTTAATGGCATGACCATCCTGCGCAGGTTCCACTTCATAAACCGAAATGAATGACTATTGGATGACTAACACACACCATTTGACCTGGCACACTGGAGGAAACGATGATGTGGGAGACAAGGAAAATTGCTCATCAATCAAGACCACGGATGGTCAGGCACTCTCATCTTGTAGTAGTAATGTTCAGTGAATTGATTATGGAATGATGAGGTGGAGTAAAATGCTGTTTCTCGCTTATTTATAGCAGACTGAACTATTTTTTTATTTATGATGGCCATAAAAGGTTTGCACAGATGTTAACGTTTCTACACAATGCCTCCAGTGGGGTGTCAGTTCTGTGTATTATCTCTTGTTTGGAAAGGAGACAGTGATTAAGTGAGATAAAGAATGTGTGTGTGAGAATTACGGAGAGAGGGAGAGAAATATAAATTGAGTGAAAGACACAGAGAGCTAAAGGGGGATCTGCGGAGTGGGTTTTCCACTCCACCAGCACAGAAATGATGCATAACTCCATAGTATGCCCTTTAATTGGTGCTATTAATATCAGTTAAAGTTTTAATACCTATTTATTAAAACTTAAACTTTTTTTGAGGCCTAATGTGAATAGAATTCTGAATCTCAAGGGCTGTGCTCTATAAAAAGGCTTAGTGTTAAATTATTAATGCTCTACCACTTCATCTGCAAGATCTCACTCCTGCAAGATTTGTTGAAAAGGAAATAGCCCAAAGGTCTAATATTAGGATGAATTTTCGACATTAAACACTCTACATGCAAGTTCCATATTTCTTGAATAATTCTGTTAAAACTGTACATGTCACCTCCACGTTACTAGAAAGTATCCAGCTGCGCCTTGAACCCAGTCGCCATTAGCTTGCGAAACTTGACAGGAGATCTCCACTCTAAATTGGTCATGTGGAAAATGTAAACAGAGCATGGAGGCAGACAGAAGAATCCTAATGTACACAGAAGCCTAATTTGTCTGTTTATATCATTAAAGTCCTTCTCTCTGTCAGATAATGTGTCATATGAAAAAACCTTGCACTTATCTGCTGGGGGGGAAAAAAGCAAATAGCAATATGAACAGAGAAACATTTTAGGAGGGCACAGATCCAGTTATCCCCAGTTATTAGAATTAATTATGGTTCAAAGATTAGAAACTTTCTGCTCTGACACTGAGTTATCTGTAGTTTAACTTTACAAAAAAAAGTTTTTAAGTATATTCAGCAGGCAATAGAAGCACCGGCAGTCTGCAATGCCTTCATAGATCCGGGAAAGGGAAGATAAAAGGAAAAGATACAGGATAAGCGGAACAGAGATCAGTGAGGCCATTTGTGACAACACAGTCAGTATACAATGTGTTGCATTAGCATGAGGACAGAAGATGGATTATGGCACTGCACTGGCATCAGCCTATTAACATTTTGGAGAATAATACACGCCCTATACAATGTGGAAATAGAAACAATGAAAAATGTTGGCAGTGAACATTTTGAGGATACAAATAAGTTACTGTTATGCTGATTAAATGCATAATGTAGGTGTTAATGAATGTAATTTGTAAGAGACATTTGTCAGATAATGACACGACTTTCTTGGCATCTGATGCATTTGAGATTTGGGTTCTCAGTCAAAAAGGCCTTCATGTCTTGCGGGTCCACCACCACACACACAGTATTTAATTGCCTTGGCTGGTAAAACTTTCAGCCATAATGGCACTTGCATCTTTCTCCTCCACGCTCTACTTCTTTTTCCTCTTTTCTTTCTTATATCCTCGACCAACCCCTGGTATTCTATTTCATCACTTTCCTCACAGTGGTCCCCTCCACCTCCATCTCCACCTCATGGTTTCAGCTGGAGAGTATGAAATGAAGCTTGTATAATTAAATATTAACAGCCTGTTGATGAGGGGATTGAGTGCGAGGGTGGGAAGAGGAGCACACCACCGAATCCTCTGCCCTACTTCTTACTGTTAATGTCCGCTGGGAATTATTCATGTATCAGCTAACCTGCACTGGCACCTAAGAAGGCACAGGGGTAGCAGTGAGCTGTGCCAGAGTGGCACTGAGTGAGCCAGGGTCAATCAACATTAATAGAAATCCTATTGGGGGAATAGAATTCCAGGGTGGAGGGAAGCTTTCATTATTAATTAGCCTGTCAGATGTTGTTATCTGTTTGGATGAGAGTGTTCAAAAGGGAAGTGTCTGCAGTATAAAGTTTTAGCCATAGCACAAATGGAAAGTGAATTGGTAGTTGTCAACATGCTGTGTCTCCATGGTGCAGATTCAAAAGCAAATCAATTAGTTCACAACACGTTTCTACACAACACACAAAACATAATTATCAACCCTTGATAATGTACTCATGAGAAATTGGGAGTCCTAACTTTTACCCAGATTTTGGCAGTTATGAATAAAGCTAGATGACTTTTATTTTGTGAGGAAGCGCTAATTTTAATCCACTAGCTATTATCGTGTTTGTCTTCAGCTGACTCGCAGATTAACATGTAGTAATAGCAGAGGAAAGTGTGTAAACCCTCCTGAGGGACAATGAATGTTCCAATTCTGGTGTTTGTTGAGGCATTAACATACACAAGTCCTCATAATCTCAACAGTTAGACTTGATTAAACCAGGGTTTATGCAGTATCTAAGCAGTGTGAATCATGGATGAGCATAATATGCCGTGATCTCTTAGTTTGTATATCATCATAATGTGCAACAAAGATGAGGTTTTAGAAATGGTCCTTCATTATAATGTGACGCATTAAATGGTGAACTTGAGGCAGAGTCTGTGCCGAGTCTGTGCTTGTTGCCTGAATATTAGTGCTGCATAGCACGCCTAAGCTCTCTCTGGTACTCATCCTGGTCCAGTCAGGCTATTAGAGACCTCTCGGCTCACACCTCATGGAGCAGAGTCTTTGTTTGTGCGTGCGTTGGTGCATTGCTCTGTACATGCGTGCATCTGGGTTGTCTTCTAAAAAGTGGACATGGGCAACGTTCCCTGCCACTGCCCTTTAATTTCTCTCTGTGAGATACCCATGTTCAGAGTGAACGCATCACGCAGCTCAAGGAGGCCGCAAAGCAATTAGGGCTCTCTGCTGCCCCTGGCATGTCAGCTCCAGTAAATAAAGCTCCCCGCAGCCCCAGGCGAGCTATGACGGGAACAGACAACACAGAACAGACTTCAACTCCAGCCGCTCCTGGAATTCAAAGGGATGAACACCCACTAACCTTCCCCTCCCTTCCACTCCTGCTCGGCTGAATCACAGAGCCCAGTGGAGGGAGTGGGAGGCGGGTAGCGGTGGTGTGTGTGTTTGTTTGGAGTGTGTGATCTTCCATCTAGAAGTGACCACCCAGTGAGGCTAATGGTCCCAGCACTTTCCACATCTCCAGCTGTGTAAGCAGGTTAACCAACCTACACGAAACATCTATGGCATGACAGACTTGTTTTGGTTTCACTCTCGCTTTATTCCCATAGCTTTTATGTGTTTAACCCATGCGTAACCCAGCGAAGCGGATGCTGGACTTTGGTGTGTCACGCTAAACCAGGTTGCCTGGGTGTGTGCTAACATACGAAAACTAAAACCTAATCAGAGATCACTCTACCTGTGATAAGTGACTTTTCTCCATTTCTCACCTTCTGCCCCTGGTTACCATTCATCTATGCAGACAGGCATGCCTGCCATCAACACACACACACACACACACACACCTCCTCAGGATGGGCAGCAAGTAATTACAACCACCCTGTGGTTTTTCTGTAGGGCCACAAACTCACCTCGAACTTGAAACTTAAAATAGCTGATGAAGGTCCTCTGCATGCCACCACAGATTTGTCCCCCCTTTGGAGTTTTAAATTCCAAATGTGTTTATTATTTGTTTTTTTTAAAAGCCTCCCTGCACCACACAGTAGGTCTTTGTTATCTATAGTCTAAGGAACAAAGTAGAGCCAGAGAGAGGAAACACAGGGAGAGAGAGAAATTGGCAGTGAAAGAGAAGAGTAGATGATTTCCCCTGCTACCACTCTGGTTTTAAAGAGTAAACATAATAATAGGGCTCACCTATTGGTGTCTGGAGTTTTGCTGAGGTCCCAGTCACACTCAGTATTACTATGGGACGCACAGCTCCAAATACCTGCTTTGTTAACCAACTCCACAGTGACGGGAAAGCTGAAATGAGGGTAAAAAAATCACATCACACCACTACTAATGACAACATTGCTACTAGCACGACTACTTCCACAACTACCATGAATCATCGTCATCATCATTATCATTATCGGCATAGCCATTTTCAAAGCACATTAAGTGTCTTTATAACTAAACGCAATGGAAAAGATTAAATTAACAGGAAAAATACAAACATGAGACGGCAACTTAGCCAAAATAGCGACCATTAAAATAAAAAATGAAAAGGCGGTTCAAGGACTATTAAGTAAAGATAATTACGTAAATGTTTGTTTTTAGAAATGGGCTTTAAAGGATGATACTGACTGAGCCTGAACTCATTAGGAAGGTCATCTCCAAAAACAGAAATTCCATAATGGCCAAGGCTCAATAATCCTTTGATTCAAGCACATCAGGAAATCAAGCTGTCATTTTTGCGGTCTTTGATCATGTTTGTTTTAAATTGCTGCGATAGATCTAGGTGTGCAAACTGATGCCAGTGCTTCAGAAGTGTTTTTGGTTTATTAGCAATATCGCTTGTTTGGTGTTGTTGATAATGTGATTCTGCTAATGACAGTGGTAATTGCAGTGGGAGAGAGAGGACCGGCCTGTTTGTTGCTGAGCTTGTAAAAGAATGGCTGAACATGTACCTGCCATCTCCAGAGATACTCATTAAAGAGGAGAGATGCCAAGTCCCAACATCTCAGTTCCCCCTTGCAGTGGAAAAGTGGTACACAGTGCGGTTACACACACACAAACACATCTCTGATAATCAAAATAGGATTTCTTTTCCCCCCCTTTTACCAAGATTCTAATTCACTGTCTACATTTTCCAATTCCTACAAAACAAAATGAAACATTTCTCTCTGGATTCGCTCCCCAGCTGCAGTGAGCGTAATGCAAGTTAAGGTGTGAAATTACAACCTAACACTGTCTCCTCCTCTCTAACTTAAAACCAGGGCAGCAGTTAATGCCGTAGAGTACTGACTCACCTTACTATCATTAGCTATTTTCAGAAATTTCCTCAAACGTATACTGATTGAATGAGAAGAGATGAAAAAGAAGTGTGTATGTCTGATTTAGTCCACGGCCATGCCCTCGTGGGCAGCCATGTAGATTGATATTGGCAGATCAAAGCAGGTTGAGTGGATAGTGTGTAAAGAGTGAAATAAGATGTGCTTGCTCAGTGCACATACATACGCCAAGGGCTCTGATGGGATCACACCTCCCGTCACGATTTGCATTCATTTGCATGTGGCATATTTAATTTCTGTTTAGTCCTAATGCATCATGAAAGAAACAACATATAAATAAATTAATCCAGCTATTATGGCAACTAAAAAGCCCAATCTTGTTGAAAGTCGCTTAACTTAACTTAACAAGAGTCCCTGAGTGTGTCTTGTATGCAGGTGTGTGCGCTCTTTCATAAGTGAAGGACACTCATGAAAGCTGAACACGCAGATACAAAGATGATTTTTAACTTTTAACCGTTTCAACTAATTGGTCTACCAATTCTTCTGACTCCCTGCACCTTAGCTGCTGTTCCACCCCAACCCCTTTTTACTCTCAGTGAACTAAAGACCACTCTCACTTAGTCTGTCACCTCTGTCTTTTACTGTCAATCACGTCTCTCTTGAACTATTCTCTTCTGCCCCTTTTAACTTCCCTTATCTCACCTTTTTAAAAGCTTCTTGTCTCTATCACCCCGCTTCTGAATCATTTGTTCAATGTCTTTGATTTCCTGCTTGAAGGCCAGGAAATGAAAGGTTAGGCGCCGTGATTGTTAGCTGGTCTGTTCCGGTGTGGCCTGCTTTAAGGCTGTCAAGCGACTTCTTCAAAGGTTCGACAGGAAAAGGAGGAGACATGGATGAAAGAGCAGAGGGTGACATTTGTCTCTCACAAAAGTTGAGCACTGTCATTTTTCCACATTTCACATTTTTCCATGTCATGCCCTGTCTTTTGACAGCATGTTTTCCCTTTAATGTCTTCAAACGATGCAACAAATTCTGTATCTGCATGTTGTGTTTCAACCAGTTTTAAGCTTTAAATGTAATCTTCACTTTCTTCCTTACTTCTCAAAGGCAAGAAAATACCCAGGGGTCTTTTCTACAATCATCTTCACTACTGATTTTCCTTTTTTTTCACATTGGGGGTTTGCAAAGAATAGATTGATCCCAGTCACTTTGTGTCTTTGTGCTTCACATGATCAAGACAGCTTAAAAATGAAGAATTAGACAAAAAGGAAGTAACAAGGCTCAGATATGGCAACCAGAGGTTAAGAACGTAAGGGAAAATAGAATAGAGTCAGGATACGCCATACAAAGCTTTGTATTTCAAAAGGCACGAGCATGCTTTTTTATCTGTTTGTGCGTGTGTGTGTGTAGAGTGAGAAAGTTGAGTGTATTTCTTTTTTGAAGAACACTAACGCACACGTGAAAAGTCCTGAAAATGGCCCGGTATAGATTACTGGCTAAGGCTGGCTTAACTATCCTTATTACATCTCTAGAAGCTTAATTATATTCCTCTAATCTTTTTTTTTTTTTTTTTTTGGTTGAAACTGAGGCAAAATGATTTTGCTGACACCCTGTGCATCTTTCTTACTGTCTAGGTCCCCTCTGGCCAGGACTGGTCATTTGGCCACCATGGCAACGAGAACCTTGCCCTATTCCCATATCCGCCCCAGACTAGTTCACCCTGAAAATGTCATATCTAATATTGACTCATTTTAGCATGAAACTTTAATAAGCTGTCAGAGAGGGGAACCCAACCAGACACTGTCCATAAAGGGTATATCCGGTCTCAAATTATTGGCCTTGTTCTTCTTTGCCAGGCCGATTCACATTTATCTTTCACATTCCTTCCCTTACTTTCCCTTTAATGTATGGCTGTGTAATATTTCATGGCCTTGCATGGCTTTCTTCATCCCATGTTGCTTCACATTAGAATTTCATCCCTTGGTTGAGTTTCATCTTTTCATTTTTTCCCTCCCTCCATTGTCTTTTTCTATTCTGCTACTCCACCTCTCTTTCCCTTTGTTGCCTGTCCTCCTGCTGTCATCTGATTGATGCCTTTGCCAGTGTGCTGCGTACTTCATTACTCTGATTTTACCATGTCTCAGGTGGTCTTTTCACTGGGGAGACTGTGAAGAGCTAGAAATGTGTCAGTGGTGGTTGGGGGCACGGTGCCCTACTGAGCAAATAAAATCACCCAAATAACATCACAAAATTGCCTCCTGTCAGTGCTCAGTGACAGTAGATGGGGAAGAAAAGGCTTCACAGAGGCCGTTGTGAGAAGTTAGTGGAGGCACATATTCACAAAGATCGCTGGGGCAAAAGGGACGGATAAGCCATATGGCAGAAATATACATGCCGTCCTCCTGGACACACACATTATATCCCGACAGGATTTACAGATGGCAGAGGTGATGCAGTATGTTTGGGATTACCCAAGACTGAAATGCCTTTAACCCGTGCGGTATTTGTTGGAATGTCTTATATAGAGCTCTCAGCGAGGGGGCAGAAAAGGAGAAAACTTCCCCACAGACTTGTGTGCAGTGTAATTATAGAGTTAGTTGAGCTCCACCACTCTTATCTCTTCTATTGGGACAAGAGCCACATGAATGGACCCCTCTGTTCCCCATCCTCTCCAGCAAGCACCAAATCACTATCAGTAATAGATTTGCTCTCAGTCTCCCTCTTTATCTTTTTCTCCACCTCTCTTTCTCTCTCCCCCTCCCTCTACTTCTTTTTCTCTCGCTGTTTTCAGTCATGGATGCTGTAACATTGTGGTGTTTATATATCTGGTAAACACATGACCTCTGGGTTTTCACATATAGGTTGCATGCCCGTTATGAAAAAGTTGCATGTTGACTCTGTTCTAACAGACAGCACCGTTATGGAGAGGGCCACAAATCTGGCACATATGACTAAACAAGGGAGGGAGTGACCTGTAATGTATTAGGTGATACATTGTTTACTGCAGTGTCGTGCTGAGCTGCCTTTCTATCTAATCCTTAGCACTGAGGGGGGAAGTGTTTAATTTCCATGCATTTTTTCTCAAGTGGTGTAGTTTGTGTTGCTTACAAAATATCTCTTTATAGAGACCAATCTGCTACTTCAAAACATCAAGGAGCAGCACGTAACAGCATCATGAGTGCTTTTCTAGCAAGGTGAGCTATGTAGAAATAGTTACAGGCCCTAAGGAGACAAAATGCTTGAGCAACCTTTACAGAAGAGAGAAGAAAAATAAAAAGAAACAGTCTTGATTGACTGAAGTATTTACCGATTACAGTGAATGTCTGAAAAGGACTTGTGTGTTGCTCTTCCCTCTCAAGAGTGTGCGCGCCTCACTGCGAGGTCTGTTTGTGCATTCAATAGGAACTAAAACACAAATGGACTGTGAATTTTGTGTTTACAAAAGCCTTCACTGCTGTTTTGCCTCTTTCTTTCTGCTGAGGACAGCAACGGGTGTCAAAACATAGTGGAGTTTGACATCCTGACGCTGCTTGAATCGCAGGCCAGAGGCTGTCAGTTCACTGAGAGGGAGAGGGAGGCTCAGTGCCTCGTTTGAAGGCCTGTCTGTTTGACATCGCTTTCCCTCGCCATCTGACTGCATTATCTGTATTCTCATGCAAAGCCTGTATAACTCTGTCATTCAGAGCATACAGCCACTGCGTCTGTACGCCTGTGTTTCTGCGTGTGTTTCTGCGCTCAAACACCTACAAAGGATTGGCGAGACCTATGAAGTGTTAACACAGTGGTTTTATTCAGCGAGGAATCATAATGAAGTATCGCCACGTCTTTCCAGCACCTCTGTCAAGATTTCCATCACAAAAAGAGAGTAGTCCTCCATTTGAGGGGAAGCCGCGGGAGGACAGGTGGACGTAACGCCAGCCATGTCTTTCTCTGACACTCTCCTGACATACCTGTCATTTGGAATAGATATAATGGATGTCTTCTTGCTACACTGACAGTGTGAGAGGGAATAGGTCAACCACAGTGTCTGACATTCTCTCAGCCTTAATTAGCAGTCACCTGGTCGCACAACATTTTCAAAATCACATGCATTTCCACTTAAACGCACCACCATAGCCAGACCCAGTGAAACACGTGTACTCACTCCACTGACAACTGCCTACTTTCCTGCCGCATATTGACTTCGACAATGTGCTAACAGACACTGTATCTACTACAAACAGCACATCACGTGGTGGTGAAGATAGCAGCCGTGCTTACACAGTGGTTGTGCTCAGAGTGTGCCGTCTGTTGTCACCAAATTGACTAAACATTGTATTAGTGAGAGGGGGGTTGTCTTCAAAACACTGTGAGGAGATGCTTCCTCCAACAACACACTTTATTGTTCAAAGCAGTTAACCCTAGAATTTGTGCGTGCTTGCTTTTTCTATTATTTCTTACATTTCAAACTTTTTTTTTTCCCCCTTCTTCCAAGCAATTAACGTGCAAGTGAACTTGCCGGCTCTGCAGATTCCTAATAGCCTGTCCTTGACTTACTCAAAAGACGGATGGGGGGGAAAAAAAAGTGCGCTGTCTGTTTTGGAGAGCAGAAAAACTGTTAATTGAAATCAGGAAAAGGGGAATAAGGCAATGTGTACCACACATCACAGTTCTTTCTAGAAGCGCTGTCAAACAAATTGTCTGTCAGCTGATAATGTAATAACACAGCTGAACAAAGCATTCTCTTCAAAGACATGGCAGGAATAGGATGAGGAGGGGAGAGTTGTGTTGGCTTAATTTTTTCTCTCTTTCTCAAGGCTTGACAGTTTATATCAACAAGGCTTCAGCATGGATAAGAAAATTATGTTCATAGGTTCTGTGCTCAGTCTGCCCTCTGTCCAACTATTTGCTGAGCTGCACAACAACTGAATGTTTTCTTCCTCTCTAAACTGCTGTGCTATGGAGAGAGAATAGCAGACTCTTTATTTGAATAGTTGTAATTTAAATATAGTGTGCGCATTCCTGCTCAGTGAATGTATTTATTTAAAATTGTACTTGAGTAATTGTTTCAAATTTGCTTTTTTTTGCTTTTTTTTTCTCTCTCTCTAATTTGATTAAGCTTTCAAAACTCACTTCTGTGCCGAAAGGATCTTTATTCATACCATAACCTGTGTTTTGTATGAATTATTTTGCTTTTAAACGTTTTTATTATAGATATATTGTGCACATTTGTATTGTGCAGTGACTAAGGAGACAGCCAAATACTTTTTCTTTTAGAGAAAAAGCACAGAAGAAGACCGATTTAAAAACAGACAGATAATAACCAAATTTAAGAAGGGAGGGAAAATCAGTTAGGGAGTTAGGGAGTGAAGAGTGTTACAGACAGGTGACAGACTTGAGATGGCGAGTAGGGAATGAAAAATAAGAACAGAAACTCAAGATTTGAGAGAGCAATGTGTGAAAAATCTTTGTAATAATAAAAAAAACCTGAAAACTCACCAAATAAACATTTTATAAACTCTGTTCTATGAAAAGTTGAAAAAGTATGTGGATGCTTGTTTTCAGAGCTTTGCATTATTGAGTTCCAGTGTGGTAGATTAAAAAGTACAAATTCTACAGGATTAATTGCAGCTACTGAGAAGATTATACCACTGCAACCGCCTTATGCATAGTGCCTGTTCCCCAGTGTTGAATTTATTACTCCAAGCAAATAATTATATTACTTTGAAAATAATATCACGCATACATACGTTGTGTCCTTGCTCTTGCTCTCACAAGCAACTTTTCATTCGCACTCCTGTGATCAGTTTGTTGGGTTGGAAAATATATATTCTTCTGAATATTTGCATACAGAGTTGAAACCATGACTACCGCACATTATGTGAAATCATGTACTTATTACAGTGCGGATCAAAAGGGTTGCTTGTAAGAGGAAGTAATGACAAGGCAGTCTGTTGAAAACTAGCCTGTAAATCACTGAACTTCCAAGGCTCCCTGACAAACGGAGGTGATACTTCTGCTGAGAAAGCGCAGAAGACGGCCTGAGGCAGAACATTCACCTTTGACATGGAGAATCTATTATCTCAAATACAGCGTGTTTTCTACTCTTAGCATACATCTCTCGCATAACTAAAGACAGGCAGGTTCAAAGTAGCTTATTAGAGCCCACTTTGTTTTTTTTCTGGTGGGCCTGAAGACAACTGGGAAAAGCAGAAGACAGCAAGTGCTGCTGGATGTGATTTAGACAATTAGCAAAATGCATCCTGAATGAGTGGAGGTCTAACCTATTAAACATACTTTGATCCATACATTCAATCCTCATTGACTCACCTTAGATGTCTTGTTCACTGCATTTTCACTGCAATTGGATCAGATAGAACTTTGCCCCAAGACATAAAGATAGTGGATACATGAAATATTGCATGCAGAAAACAATATGCCCTGTGCTCTCAGCTACTAAGAAATCTGAAGGACACTCAGCTCCTTACATCCACATTATTGTAACCCATCTCACTCAACACAATTGCTTGCTCCCAGCATCCAAAGTATGCAGTGTCCTTACTATTCCCACATTACGATTTCACATTCCATATCTTGTTACAGTCCACTCATTATTCATGCCATGTTAGCAGACAGTAAACACCGCCGTGGCTGAGCCGTGTTATTTTTCCGCTGCGATGGAGATCCACAAGTGTTTTGGCTGAGCCGAACTAAATTTAAAGCTGTGCTAATGAATATTTCATATTACCAATTGCTTAAATTATTGTGAAATGGGTTGCTTGTAGCTCGAGACTTTTCACCTTGCTCTCATCTTGCTGTTTTTTTGGTTTTACAGCCAGCTTTACTGTTCTGGTCCACTCATCGCTCTCGTCAACCTTGTTTTTTTGGCCGCAGCAGGCAGCCATTCTCAACTCTCATAATCTGACTGTACTCTAACTTCCCGGGACCAAGTGACATCTAAAGTAAACATGTAGATAATATGGTATGAGATATTGTGATAAACCAGAGCTAAAGAAAAGGGAGTTAATATTGGACTTTTATTTGTTGAACGTCCACAACCACAGCTCCAAATGAATGCTAATGTAGTTCTCTGTCTGCTAGATTTATAAATTAGTCAACCGTTTGCCACAAAAAACAAGATAACTTATCAGTGCTGTGTTTGTAGCTTGTTCTGCTGCCAAAGAGGTATTACTATCACCTACCTTGATTGTTCTTGCTATTGTCTTCAAGACAAGAAAAATCTCCGTATTATCTGATGCCTTTTATTTCATTTTAAATAGTCTCTCCTGTGTCAGTTGAAGGGTTTCAACATCTCATTGTATAACAAAGGGATGACGAGAGTAACAAGGAGGAAAAGAAAACTGAGGCAAAGGTGACAGGAAAAGACTGAAACAGAGAGAGGGGGATGAATGATGGAGTTATGAAGGGATGTGAACATACAAGGCAATTAAAAACACACACAAAAATATACACAGAAAAGTCTGTACATCCTTACACAGACACTCACACACTACTGCTCTATAGGACCAAAATAAACACACTTCTGCCTCTCTGATTTAATCCTCAGATTCAACATGTGTGTATTTATCACTTCTGGCCAGCACATCATCTGCTCTAATCTCTCTGTAATTGCATTCTGGTACCACGCACACAAACACACACACACAAACACAAGTCATAGCACCTGCATCAGAAGAAATCCCTCTGCTCTAAGAGCCGCGGGAACAGAGGTGTTTTGTGGATTATGGTGTGCATGCTGTCTCTAAGAGTAATCTCTGCTCCAATGAAGGGATGGAGCTATAGAGGAGAGAAGCATATCCCCAATATCCGAGACACACAGCCAGGCTGGACTGCCACCGCACGCTGTACACTAACAGAGCAATCCCCAGATAGATTTGAGTGGTCCTGGAGATCCTTCTATTCACATCTATCTTCCTTCACACACACGCTCGCGCAAACGCTTGTCCGTCACAGTGGTGTCATGTTTCTGGATGTCAGCATTTATCAGACCAGGGGCCAGACAAGAAGGTCCACAGAGGACTGTGCGGCGGCTTGTCAGCACAGTAGGATCAGTCAGTATTGATTTCGTGACTTAAACTGTACTTCTGAACCACTATCTTCTATTACCAGAGTCCTGAAAGCTACTGCAATATAAAGACATCAATGCAGCACTTAGCCAAGCAAATCTGATGTTTTCTTGGTGCGCCAGTGGGTGCAAGATTCTTCTCAAGGTTCTACCTTATGTAGTTTATATTTGCAAGACGAAATGAGCAACTTCACATAAACCCTGCATGGCAGCGAAATTCAAATAGAAAATTATATTATATTATGTGTGCATCATGTTGCCTAAAATATCACTGTAAAGATCAATCAGTTTTTTCAATAAATTAATTGCTTACTAATTAGAAAGAATACAGTTAGTGAAAAAATCACAATATTTCTCTCATCCAAAGCCAAAGGTGAATTCTTGATGTAGCTTGTCAACACTAAGTAATTCAATTTCGTGTATCGTGAAATGAAGGAAAACAAAAACTGTTTTTCTGTGTAGAACAATTAGTTCATTAAATGATCAGCTGTGAGCATCCTCAGCAGGGAATGACTTCCAATCACAAGTGAGAAAATATCATAAATCTGTTGGTGATTTTTGGTCATCTTTGTCCACACAAGCAGCTTAATCAATACTCAGAGTTATTGTACCAAATGTGGAGAGTTTCAATCTGTGTGTGCGCATGTAAATGAGAGAGAGAGAGACAGAGAGAGAGAATTGGAGACAAAATCCTGCTGAGGCTGCGTTTGTCAGGTAAATGGTGACGATGACAGCAATAAAATGGAGATACTAATAGTCATGAAGGCAATAAAAGAGTGTGAAGTAGCCTTCCCAGCTGACTTGGGGGTTGAGGTGGTACTAAGACTAACTGCTTCAGAACGGTTATGGCTGTCATTACAACGCCTCTGCATCTCTAACAAGGATTATTGTACAGAAAAGGACGACCCAGGAGACACTTAAATCAGTGTGCGAGTGTGTTTGTGTGTGTGTATACAGTAAGGATCTGTATCCAAGTGTGTTTTATGTTGCAGAATCAAAGTATGTGATCTCCTGCGTGTTTTATGTGTGTCTGTAGTGCTCTCTGTTTTCCAGCGAGCGCTCCCTGTAGTGTGTTTAAAACCGGCAGCGGAGGGGAGAAAGCCTGGGAGCGATGTGTGCTAAAAGTACATGTCATCTTCAATAAATGATGACAGAGTTCATAGGTCTGCAACTGCATCCTGTTCCCTGTACCACTGTAGGCGGCGGCATTATGTAGCACACAGTGTGTCTCTTCACAACAGCGATGAGACATTACTCTATTCATGAAGTGGTGGCTCAAACGCTGCTGATGTCAGGGACGATATTATGACGTGGCGCAAACTTTGTTCACTTCACCAGACATCTGCGGCATCCGCGTTTGGTAGGCTAGATGAGCTGTCACAAATCAATCACGAGTCACAAATGCTATTTAGAGTGACATTTCTCAGTTTCACTGCTGGGCTGAGCATGCCAGACGGTTAATCTGGTGGGAAGTGCTGCAAAGACTTGTGAGACAACAGATAGCCACCTCTGGGCTGACAGAGCCTATCCTGGCTCTGTCTTTCTGCCCATGTGTCATCTCTATCTCCCTTTTGTACTTTTTGTACTTTGTGTACACTGGAAAGTCTCACGTACAGATACGCAGGCACATTGTGCGACAAGAGGACACGCAATGATGGCAGCCTCAAACAAATATTCAGACATTCTTGCCTTTTTTTATGGCACATGGTTACACATATATAAACTCAGATGGGCATGTATACACACATCAGAAAAACACGTGCTTACTCAAAGTGCACACTTAAATACATACTGTGGCTGCCGACCTCATCAGTTTATATCAACTGGCCATCGTTTCATTTTAGAAAGCATTTAACTGAATGAAAATTGACAGATTAAGCTCTTTAGCTGAATGTAAGCATGAGACAGGAGCTGTTTTTTTGTTTTTTTTTTTTTTTATCAGAGAGAGGGAGGGAGAGGGAGAGAGAGAGAGGCGCCTGTATCAGACCTAGACTGTGATTCATTTCAGTTCCTGGGGCCTAGTCCTATCTGCTCTTGTTTACTGTGTGCAGCTCTGATAGCATCTGGACAGGAGGCAGACTTAATTGTTCTAGTGTAGCCTGTAATTCTTTTGGCTCCTGAGATCCAGCACAAGGACAATTCAAGAAAGAACGAGAGCATCATGTCTTCAATTAATCTCCATTCACATCATATAGACAGAGGAGAACAGACTGTTTCACTTAACACCCATCTGCTTACCTATCTTTGCAGATAGTTGCTTTATGCATTTCAAGGTGGAAAACTGCTCTATGTCTTTTTGAAGATATAAGGCAGATAAACAGGTGTCTTTCTTGGATCTTTAAAGATATTTAGCTGATTATGTTGTGTAGTCAAGGTATATAAAAGAAAAATCAATTATAACCTGTTACTGAAAGCGGAAATGATAGCTAGATAAAAATATGAATGACAATAGAGTTGATTAGTCATTTTTGTCAGTTAATTATTTATTAAGCAAACATGCAAAAGATTTTAGCTTGTTTACATTATGTTGGATTAATCTGTTTTATATAATTTCAAATGAAACATCTTTAGGTTTTGGACTGTTGCTCAGGCCTCCAGCACTTGGAACAAGCAATTAGCTTTTTTCTTTTTCCCCTGAATTTTCTGACATATTCAGGCTAAACGGTCATCAATAATTAGAAGATAATCACAGAGAGATGGATAGTATTCTATACATCCATGCACGTTAAACACACACACCCCCATACACACAAGCCAATGAGCTCATTCAACCCCCACGCCACTTTCTGATTTAAGAGTAAATGCGGCACCATATTCCCTGTTGTGATAGTGATGGGTAGCACTGCGCCTGCTGCTGCACACTCCTCGCTTCTCAGCTCTAGATTCTGGGTTTAACAGGGGTGGACTCGGGGGCAGCGATAGAGGGGAGTAGGGGAGTCATAGGCTCCTCTATCATCTGGTTTACCTCTCAGCGTCTCTCCACTGGCTTCACACTCTGAATAATGATGCACCCACTCCCTCCCTCTGATTACACTCCCCACACAGTGACCCGCTGACAGATCACACATCTCTTGGCCCGTCTATCTCCGGCCTCCACTGCAGCACTCCACCTTGTATCCCATGTCTTCCTTCTTTGCTTGTTTTCAGCACTTTTTTTTTTGAGGAGCACTTCCCTTTTAACAGGATCACCATAGCAAAATCAGGAATTTTACTGGATCGTCTCCAGGACATTCATTGCACACAGTCCTCGGAGACACAGCTGGATATTGCACCTTGCCCCTCCATCCCTTGCCCTCGCCCCCCTCCAACAGTCCAGTTGTACAAGAGATGGCTTTTTTGAGCCTTTGTCTGGGCTCATTCTTAATTTACTGGTAGGCATTTGTATGAGGTAGAGGTAGGAGTTTGATTCTATTCCCGGTGTGCAGCAGTGTCCAGCAGGTTTGTCAGTGACAGCTCTATTCTCTATTCTAATTGCCAAGTGTTTCAAAGCCCTCAGAGAGACTCGAGGAGGGCTGGATTATCTTCCATCCCTACAGCATCCATAGAAATATCACATCCCTCTTTCCTTGAGGGCAATGACAGCTGACTAATAGGTAGTACCTTTCTCTTGTAGCTACTTACTGTTGCATGCACAATGTGTGTTTATGGGAATAGGTGTGCTTTCGCTTGAAGAGAAGAGCTCCGCCGGGACCATCTTCAAGTTTTGCCAGAAGTAATTGGTGCTTAAGATTGGAGTGCTGCTAAGCAACATTAATTGGGAAAGAGTCTCATTTGACTCAGCCATGGCATTTTATGTGGATGATAGCATTGATGTTAGGTTTGCATATATTATAACTGCCTGTCAATTTATGTATGTCGCTTATTGAATTGGTTTCTGTTTTACAGTATAGCTTTCCGACAGACGTTCAGGGACCATGCCAGTGTGTTTGCGTGGTTTAGAGTATTTACATGACACATATTTTCTCACCGCGCACCATTTTCAGAGACTTCAGTAGTTTTAGATTTAATTGTGTCTTTCCCACCTCGAATTCAGCCAGCATTTTTCCATTTATTTCCCTACAGTGTGAAAATCAACTGGTATTAAGACTCTTCACTATGACCTTGATTATTGCTTTTACTGATTTCAAAGTCAACATTGCAAGACTTTTCATGAAAGATAGCATTGCAGAGATACCCATAGTCAGCTTATTTTATTTAGTCTTACTTGATCTTTATCTCATTGATTGATTCATCTTGAAACCTCAGTAAGACCCACAATTCTCTGTAATATTTTAATCCTGCAAACAGTATATTCACTACATTCTTTCCTACAGCCTCCATTGTGGGTGGATCATTTGAACTCTGTGTGCCAGAAAGTTTTTTCCAGGTTCTGTATAATAATCTAATCTTCTTTCACCTCGTGAGGCAGAGTGAATGAAGGTTTGTGAGAGGTGACTGCACTGAATACTAAATATAGTACACCCACAGGGCAAAAATAAAAAAAACAGCACAGCCAACTAACAGCACACCTACCTTTCCTCTAACAACAAATCACTAAATCTTAATTTGGTAATTGAGCCAGTGACTAATCCTGTTGTGAGATATATCAATTTGATTTTGCTCCTCACCTCATTTTCCCTCCAGCGCTTTTATATAGTAGCCAAGGCTTATTGTCTCCTGCCTCACACACAAGTACCCCGAACTATAACAAGAAATAGCCATTTGGCTGATATCGATGTGGCCTTCTCTCCTCCCTTTCCACACCAACTCACCATTTACGGCAGCATAAACAAAAGTGCTGTTTTCATCTTCTGTCCGGCTGTGAAGCAGCTGAATGGACAGATCAATGATCGCATGAAAGCCGTTTATATTTTCTGCTCCGGGCGCGTTTGCGTGCCTATGTGTGCGCAGCCCGAGCCTAAGTGTGTGTGTCTTTCTGTTCGTGTCTTTATGCTTGCGTGTGTGTGTGCATGCGCATGGAGGCTCACCCTTTCAAGTGTATCGACAGTTTGTGTCGCACACAGTAATTATGGCACAAAGATACACTCATTATGCCTCTGTAAGTGTGCGCCACTGCTCTAACCCACTGTGAAGGGAAAAAGAAGATTAAGCAAGCAAAATACACAAAAACAAATGAGCACACAAATTAGGCTGCTACAGTTCTTTATACAGTTATTCAATATTTCCATTTAAGTGTGAAAACCCAATTCAGTGTGATTGGGGACTTGGTTTTCTAATGTAATTTAATTTATAATGGACTGTTGGGGAAAGGGCCTTTCAACTTATATCGCTATTGTAGTAACTTCCCAAAGCGGTTTGAAGCTACAGGCCAACACTGAATGGTGTTGACAGTTAAAAACGAATATATTTAAAGAATAGAACAGTATTTTCTGTATTTATTTTCAGCTTATTGAAAAGCCCAGTTTTTTAGTTCAGTCCACGGAAACACAAGAACTCTAAAATATAACAGTGGGCTGAAAGGGGAAGAGGGAAGAGAAAACAATGAAAAAGAAGTTATCCGTGTGTGTGTGTGTGTGTGTGTGTGTGTGTGTGTTGTTAGCGATGATGTCACACTTGTGACCTCATGACGACAGTTGAGATTATTGCTGTTTGTGACCTCACTGATGATTTCCCAGTCCTGATGATGGACTGGGATTGTGGTTAAACCAAAACATGGACCATCAGCTCCGCCTTTTTTATTTATTTATTTTTTTAAATAGATAAAGGCGTTAATTAACTTAGTTAATTCAAAAGTGAACTTTATTGTGCTCATTTTATCATTGATTAATCTACTGATTCAGCAGCAGGGGTTGTGCTGCACTTCTTTTACTGACGAGTCTTGTTGGATTTGACTTGTTTGTAAAGAATGTTTAATGTGGTTTAGAAATGAGCTAAGCAGAAAATGAAAGCCCAACAATAATAGTACAACACATTCATATCAAATAAATGTCAGTAAGCATTTATTTGACAAGTTGGAGGTAAACAAAAATCATGTTACGTGTCAAGTTAAAGTTTCTTACACTATTTTACATAACCATTTATAACAGCGCTCTACTGAGGATATTTGAGTTTTGAAATAAATTCCTTTAATAATTCTGATTGTGGCTCAAAGCTATTAAATGATTATACAAGTATATGAAATATATCTGTAATAAATACGTGTAAACAACTTGAACTTTTCAGGCAAACTTTTCACATTTAATTGTCTGTCTGTATATAGAAATATTATTCCTTTTCAGATTCAGATTTCCTTTATTAGTCCCACAGCGGGGACATACAATTTACACATTTAATAAGTCTGATTCTGTGTCAAAGCTGTTAAATATTGGTAAATGAAATATCAGTCATAATGAACGTGTGACCAAGCCAGAGCTAAAATGAGAGTGAGTATTGCAACTCATCAACAAAGTAAAAGTCACACATAACATTTGCATTATCATGAACTTATAAACGTATAAATTGAATGTTCACTCTCCTTATAGTTCTGTTTTGGTCTCCACCAACTCCTGAGAAAACCATCTTATTCTCTCATGATGATGGCTCACTATGTTCACCAGCTTGTCTCTGATTTTGTCTGCTTGTTGCTGGACAGGTGATGTACAGTAGGTTTATCAGAGAAAGAACACCATGAGAGGAGTGAGATTGAAAACAAACAGTAAAGTTGTGGGCAGTGAAACCAAAGTGAAGGCTTAAAAGAGGCTGAAAAGCTCCTTAGAGCATTTGACCTGTTGTTCTGAAAAAATACTGATTAGTGCAGCTTTAGTTAAGGTGAAAGAAATTGGTAATTTGGTAAAATAAGTAGCCCTGATCTAGTTAGTGCCCTCCTGTCAGGGACTGTGTATATATTCACTATTGAATGTCAGAGTGTCTGTACTTGGCCTGGCTTATGTATTTTTAATTTCACTGACTTATTATTATCTTAGTGATGGAAGCCTGTTCTCTGTAGTGCTCTATATGCTTCAACTTAACTACCATTAACTCTGTCTTTAAAATCTTTTGGATCATGACAATTGTTGCTAAATTGCTAAAGTGTGTGTGTGTGTGTGTGTGTGTGTGTGTGTGTGTGTGTCAGGGGGTTCTCTGCAGTGCTTGGGGCATTAATCACCCACAATCCTCCCTCACCTCTGACCCTGCCTTTTAATTGCATCCACATCTCCTGTTCCTCTTCTGCCTCCTGCTGTTTTTCCTCACCTTCCTCCTAAAATGCTTCCCCTACTTGGCCAAAGTGTCCACTGGACTTATAGAAGGCTACATCCACCGAGTTGATAACTTTCTTTTCTCCATACTCTTTTTTTTTTTTCGTGTTTATGCTATCTTCTCTTTTCCAAACAACACTATCCTTAGATGTGATTTTCACATTTTTATTAAGTCCTGTCTGCCATTCCTTGGTTTTCCTTGTCTGCTCTGATGGGAAATGAATGGAAACAGATAAATAGACTTGTTTGAGTACTCTCTATTTGCCTCATTATTAGTCACTTCCCCTTTCAAAATGTCCAGTTCATACTGATTTGTTTCAGTATTTGTTTGTCTCTCTTTCTCTCTGTAAACAGACAGGTGACAAATTGAAGGAAAAAGCTTAATAACTGAGAGGAGAAACATAACAAATGTAAACGCTTTCATTTTCATAATGAGTATGAAAATGTTGTGAATCATATTCTCCGGCAGACACCTATCCCTCACCACCACCATCACGCACTTAATGAAGGAGTATCTTTTCGAGGGTAGCATTCAGAGACTTGTAGAATCCATGCCAAAGACCACTGACCTTGATCTGATGTATAAAGATAGAGTGAAGATATGTAAGAAGGTACGGTTGGAGCAAGAGGCAGCATGTGTAATGAGTGAGGATTATGTGTACAAAATTCTTCAGAAAAATATGGATAATGTAAGCAGGGATGTGGAGGGAAGCTGGTATGCAGACTCAGTAGCTTGGCTGCCAGGCAGGCAGGTGCCAAGCGCCAGGGCAGAAAGCTTGTTCTGGCAGAAGCCGCGAGTGCCACCTCCTCCACATGTCCTTCCTTGACCGCAGCCAATACTGGAGTACGCAGCATCTGGGACCCACCAGACATTAACACCGTCTCACACTGTCAAACCTGATCCACATGTGACTGACAGTTGTCTTTATGTCTTTAAAGTGGTGTATGCGGCAACAATATCAGATTTTCTCTCGATTCTTTAATGAGTCACACAAATGCTTAAGCTTGTTTTTTACCATAGTTCACAGTAAATGGCAGAGACATGCACTGCTAAGTATCGTGAAAACACAACCAGTACTGGCAGTTAAATGGTCGTGGTTCAGTTCCAATTATAATGTCAGGAGCCTGCAGGCAAGGGTCATGTAACAAAATGAGAGGAAGTGATTAACAGCATCAAGACCATGCATAGTTATTTCTCAGAAGAGGGAAGGTTAGGCGCGCAGACATGGCCCGAGGTTGTCTGACCCCAGGACCGGGTCGTTAGATCCAAACCAGTCAGAGAAAATGTAACGGAACTAATAATGATGGATCCTACTGACCCCAAGCCCTCATCCTTGCTAGCGAGAGCAAGAGAGATGACTTAGCCTTGACTCAAATGGTCAGCCGTGGAGAATGTTTGAATACACAGCCAGTTTCCTAATGAGCAGCCTAATGAGGCACTGACAGGACTTTTGTCTCTCACTGTGCTGTTGTTCAGTCGGTGATCGGCTATGACAGATAAAGAAAACCCAGTGACTCAGGGAGAGACTTGCCAAAAACTCATTGATTTATTGAACGATAAACCTTTTCTCTTCTTAATCTTGGCATCGTTATTCATACAAGTAGCTCTGATGCGAAATATGACTCAGTCATTGAATATGATGTATGTTAGAATCATTCAGACAAGCGCATTGTGCTGTTGTCTCATGCAATGTAGGCATTTCCATCCCTGCTGACAGTGTTATTGTGCTCTGTTGTCACAGATCTAATTATCTGTTTTCAAAGCTTTGCACTTTATGATTTTTCTCCCAGCTTATCGTTTTTCTGCCCCCTCCCCCTTCCTCCCGGTTGCGTGACTGTACCATTAAGTGTTGTCTTTACTGGTTTAGTCGTAACTAAGCATCTGCCGGGTATCTGATGCACAGCATGGGCGTTCGCAGCCACAAATCACATTCCAGCAGGACCTAAAATAAATTAGGTTCGATCTAACCCGTGGAGAACACATTTAGTTTTTGCAGTGTGTTTGTTTATTTGTTTGTCTGATGTTAAACAGCAGTGATAATTAGTACCAATCGTTGCTCTGATGGTTTCATTTGGTTAACTTTTCTCAGCTTCAATCGCAGCTTAATAGCAAAAACGCAGGTTTCTCTTCTTTATTTTCTCCACAGCGGTCAAGGCCAGCTCACTGAGGTCCACACACAAAAACACACTGTATGACTTGTCTCCTACCTCATATACTTTTTACATGTTCTTAGAGGGAAACTTTTCTCTTTGCAGTAATTGCTCCCAGCTTTCCCTAACTGCGGTGCAGATACAGAGAGGCGGTTGAGGTTTCTGACCACTGACACTCTTGACACAGTGGGAGAGCTCTTTTAGCCTGTTAGCTGTGTTTGTAGTAATCAAACGGCTGTTTCAAATGCTTTTCTGTCCTGTCCACGGCAGACGCCTGGAGACTTGAGAAACGCACGCTGAGTGCTGTTAGCTTACAACCACATAGCCTCTCTTCCATCACACTGTCCTGCCACCTCCCTCCTCTTTCATGTGCCAAGAGACGGTGCTTTAGGCCAGGGCTGACAAAACGGCGTCATTATCTTAGCGTTAGCGCCTGCCCACGCTCTGCCTCTCATTCATTTCACAGCTAGCCTCCTGGCCCCAGAGGGAGAGATAGATCATGTGGGCGAGAAAGAGAGAGCGATCGGAAGAGAGGTCTCTTCTCCTGCGATTCTACCCTTTCCCGCTTCATCCCCTTCTCTCCCCCTACTAGTCCCCATCTACTGCTCCCTCATGGTTACTAAAATGCATGATGCTATTATTCGGCCTCCCGCCAGCACAGGAAGAAGCAGAGAGAGAAAAAAGAAATGTGATGTTTCAAGAGAGAAAGGAGGTCAGGCTCACCTAGTAGCTAAGTCAAAAGAGAGGCTGTTGGAGTCTGTGAGGCGCACATGTTTCTCAAACTAATATGGTGTGTTAGCTATTTATTGTGTTGCAAACAGTCAATGTAATCGTGTACTTCACAGCTCAAGGTTGCTTCCACACCGAGTGACGCAAATAGGTTCATACTCAGGGACATCAAAAGAAAACATTTTCGTATTCCATATGCATTCACAAAAGCGGAAACGCTCGCCAAATGTGAGCGGACGCACTCAGCGAGGCGACTCCAGCGAAGTGATTGTCACCGGAGTGTCACTGGTGTAAGCGTGGGCAGGAATGAGAAAGGACAGGGCACAGCAGTCGCAGCCCTTTAAATCCAGCGGTGAAGTCTGAATCATTTGCTCTTTAATGGCAATCATAACTCATTGTGCAGTTGTAATGCGTTCCACATTAACAGTGTGGGAGCTGGCTGTGGCTCATCTGTGCCTAATGCGCTATAGCTACAGGCTAAGAGCTCTCATCAAACACTGTTCAACTATCACTTCCTCCTCTTAAAGTCTTTTGTTTACTTTGTGCAGTCCTCACGCCCACACTGCGGCGGAACTTCGAAAGGCCCGAGACACCTAGCATAGTGTATAGTTTCTGCTCCAAGTCTCTTGAGACTATGGTTACCTATATTTAGCCATTAGAGGTTATATTTGCTCATTATTTTTTGAGAGCAGTGCAGTAAAGTCTCACTTGTCAGGGAGCAGATCGCCTTCTGATGCTAATGAGATGATCCCGTGGCCATGTCTATAGGCCATATCCCAGGAAAGTGTCAGTCTGGGTGTAAACCTTTGTGCTTTCACTCCACTGGAGACATCCAAAGTCTAGGAATAGAAGCAGCACAGGTGAAGCTTTGCAACCAAGCAGAGCTGAGAATGAGAGACGATGTACGTGTCAAAGGAGTGACAGATAATGATGGATATGCCTGGATAGAGATGCTACCTTGCACACACCGAGCCAAGAAAATACACACATACAGCAGGTGCACACAAACATACACATAGAAACAAATTATTTGTCCTGAATTTAAACACATTGTAACTGGCTGCACCAAACCCGGAGCACCAGTGATGAAATATCATTTGATTCCATTCACTTTATATCTTTATTTATGACTCCTTTCCACTTGACAGTTTCCATGCTTTGAATTTAAAATAGATTAAATGTACTTGCGAGGACTCCAGGTGGCACGCTATGACAATAGAGGTACATAACACACACACTCCTCCAACCCTGACCATGTTTCACCCACACCATCACCCAGTTCAGTCCTCCCCCCAGGGTTAAAGAACCACCCCTTCACTCTCTCCATGCTTGTTTGCCCAAAGCGTGCAAGGATTAGCTAAAGCGATTATCACAAGCTTTTGCAGTTTTGTGAAGATGAATCATGGTAATGCTACACAGCGAAGCGCTTCATGCATTTATAAAACCCCACTACTTGGTTTGTGTTTTTTTTTTTTTTCTTTCTTTTTTCAAACTCATGAGGAGCCAGTTGGCTTTGCCTCACTAAGCCAGGTGCAGGTGAGTCAACTGTAGCCAAATTGGCAACTTCTCACAAGAGTGTGTGTGTGTGTGTTCACATACTGTATGCATGCATGTCTGATCACACACATCACTCCATGCACATGCAGCACAGTGCACAAATGCATAAAAATATAACTGCAATACATTTTACCCATAGCACATAAATCACAGGACACTTTGACAGAATAATGTTCAAATTATTTTTTTCTTTCCAGACTTTTAATATTATAATTCAGCTTTGTCATAACATGTTTGACTCTGTTTTAGTCAGTCAACTGGAGCTGTCAGACACCCTATGGGGACCACCTGCCTTTGGCAATTTTTGACTTTGCTACAATGCTGTACATCACTGAAGCATGTTTGCCTAGAGGCTTTCTGACTTCTAAGTGCCATATGCTTTTTTTAGAATCACGAGCGCACAGTGTGCAAATGTCCAGACTAAATGCAAAATCTTCCAGTTTACTTTACAACTAGATATATTCCATTCCACTGGGTCCTCTTTCTCTACGCTATAGTTTTTCCTCTTCCCTTTTCTGCTGCTCATAGTTGCAGCTACACATTAACACCTCTCCTGCAGATGGTGTGGTCTAATTGTGCAGGCTTTTTGCTGTTCTGCAGCCTCCCTCCCTCCATGCCATCTTCCAGGATGAACAGATGATGACGGCCTCTGGTTTTCTCTCCCTGGCCCAAAAGGCTCTGGAGGATGTTCTCATTAACAAGACTTGTCAGAGCAACCTGCTAGCACTGCTAATTTATTTCCCCCGTGCACACAAAACATATCATAAGCAGACCACACACACACACACATACACAAACATTAAACTCATGTGCTTCTTCATGTGTACATCCCTCACACAGACACACTGAGGCACACACATTAAGCCCGCCTCTCATGAAAGCCCACACATAGACACACACCACATGGACTCTCCGGTACAGCTCCGGGGTGCTCTCGTGCCTGATTGCACAACAATTAGTTGCAATGAAGGTTAGCACCAGTCTGACAGTCTGGCAAATGATATATGTGCATTTGTTTGCAAAGCATATGTATTTGTTTGTGTGTATTGGATGATTTGTTTTGGGGAGGTAGGGGAGACTGTTACACTGCTGTCTGTGTTTGTACCTCTGGGAGCCCTTCACTGCCAGCCTCCTTCAGCCCCCAGCTTCTGTGACTCTCTCTCTCTCCATGTCACGTGTGCGCATGTGTGTGTGTTTGAGAGACCGAGTTAAAGGGTGTTTGCCAGTGTATAGGTGCCAGTGTACAGGCTCATCATATCAGTGTGCACCTTATCAACAGTTGCAGTAAAGCCTTTCTGTATTTCACACTTTCACCCGCAGGAGAGGTATTTGGACCGTTCAAATGCGGAAAAAAAAAACACACAAACGCTCGGTCATTCTCTTGGCTATGTCCTGTTATTGTCTAAAAAGACACATTTAGCTGACAGTTTTAAAGACCCATCAGTCACTTCTCTGTAAGGGCCGCTCATTCAGCCCACAACAAGGTTCAGTCCTGCCACATAATAGAAAAACATCATGTACTCACACACGTAATGACACAGATGCCCTCAGGAGGATGTTGTTAGTAATCATCAGTGACTAATGTTTCTCCTTTAGCTTGCTCTATGACACTTGCCTGCAGCTTGCAGGTTCATACACACACATGCGCAATCCTGTATGCACTCACGGGTGTACCCGCACACATTGGTTACCTCTGTCATTTGTTGAATCATAGCATCTCAAGACAATTAGAGGTTTATTCTGACCAGGATCTCAAGGCAACCGTTTAAGAGGAACTTCACTGATTTTTCTCATCCAAGTCTGTTTACAGGTCTTGGGGAGTACTACTGAATATGTGTAATGTTATATTAGTTTAGTTAGCAGTGGTTGACGCTGAAGACATGTTTGCCATTAGCTGCCACCAGCACTACTGAATCTCTGACAGAACCATCGGCAGTCTAGTTGCATTATGGATAATGCAGATGTCAGGTTTTGACAAGGAAGAATAAAGACAACATCATCTTTGATTCTGCCTCATCAATTTAGATGTTTTTCTTAACTTTCCATTATTTTTATTTTTATTTTCCAACAATTTTGCCAGACAGCAATGGTATTACTGGGCCAGTCTGCAAATATTATTTGGTGTGTAGGCAACAAAAAGCACATTTGGGATTAAGGAACTACTTAATCCTTACTTACCTGGAAAACTATGAGATCAATACACAGCAATGAAATTTTGATTACAAGGTATAATATGTGAAGACATTACTGCTCTGTATTTCTAGTGTTTTTACTCATTCTCAGAGTCATGTCACTGATTCGGCCGTGTGTTGAACTTTCCGCTCAATTCTTGTCTCTGTGAAACTTCAGATCCACTAATTGCATGGTTCAGTTGTTGTAGTCCACTGTCAGCCCCCGGATTTCAGAGATCATAACCTGATGGCTATCTTTCAAGGGAAAAAAGAAGTGATTTAACCTCTTACTACGAAAAAAATATGTTTCTTATCCTCCATACAGATTGTGTAATTACATGTATGTTTTTCCACGGTTTAAAGGCTAGAGGGATTTCTCTGGTTTATGCTCTGACCCCTACAATTGGAAAAACAGAACCTTTTCTTAAAGTTTTGATGGAGAGATGTTGATTAGATTTGAGAAATGCAGCCTCCATTTCCTCCAGCAGTAGGGGAAAGCAATTTTGTTCTGTTTGCTTCCTTGGGGAAGCTTGAGAAAACAATATGAAAATGATTTCTTTTTCTTTACAACAAGCATATTTGATGCTCGCAGGCAAACACTGAAATAAAGGCAAAGATGAAGCATTTGTTTTTTGTGGCCTGTACTAAGCTGTCTTTTTTTTCATGCTAGCACATCTGCATTTTTTGTTGCCTTTTCCAGCATGACAGAGAATATAAAGAGAAGCACTGGATTGGGACTGGGTGGTGACTGGGAACTGTTCCAGAGGAGGTTCATAGATAGACGCGTTGTAGAGGAAAGGACACACACACACGTAGATGCGCTTTCCGTGAGATAGCTCTCCTAGTGGCCTCTGAATATCTGTGGTTCTTGAGGGAGGACTGAACTGACAAAAGGGATGGATTAAGGTAAGCAAAATTAGAATTCATGATAGCCAACCCAAATCCTGCAGAGCCAGACTTGATGCAAACTGCTGACAGCAGCAGTCTCCCTCAGAGTAAACTGTTCACTCTCAAAGACAAGACGGCCGTTTCCCCTCCTCGGTCTGACTTCAGCCTCATGTAACTATAAACTTCACCGTCATTTCTAATCCCAAAGAGCCATGGGCAGTCCTGCAGACGCCAGACCAAATTACACAAGGACACACATGCCAATCTCAGTCTGCTACTCTCCTCTGTGATATGTCCAGTTGCTCAGACTGTATCAGATCTCTTGCTGCAGGGCTGTAGGAATTGCAGCATAACTGTACGTAGCAGTGATACAAAATCTGGGCCAAGGCTCCATGGGATGCTAAACGATACTGTATGTATCAAATCCATCATTGAATTTGTAGGCTATCGATCCAGAAAACGCACTGAACCGCAACCACCAGAGTGTTTTAGAGTTTGTTTCTTCCCCCTCTGTAACCACAGAAAAGCAGGGTAAAAGGCCAAATGGCTGCTATGAGGGAACAAGAGGAGTGTAGGGATATGAGCTGTGGTTTGCTGTGTAAATACCTTTTGAATGTGTTAACCGTGTGTGTGAGTGTGTGTGTACACCCTCCAGGAGAAATAAACTTGCTACCCATCACAGCATAGACCTACGATTCCAAAGAAAGTTGGGGAAGTTTGTGCTTACTTTGATTCTGCTGTTATTTCTCTTTTTTTACACAAAGGGGCTTTTCTCTTCCTGGGAGAGGCTTTATTCTGCCTGAACACACTCTCTCTCTCTCTCTCTCTCTCTCTCTCTCCTCTCTCTCTGCCTTCTGTCCTAATCACCACTAAAGCCAGCCATAATTGCCAAAAGTCAAGTTTTTATCTCCTTTCCTCATTGTTGCAGTCTTGCCCTCTTTCCGTCTGTTTTCCCTTTTTCGTAGCTCACCACAAACACATAATGCAGAAGAGGTAAATGAATCTTAAATAAAAAAGAAAATACAGAATGAGGCAGATATGAGTACCAAGCTGGAGATGAGGCTACATCGTGATAGTTACAGGAAACCTACTGAGATGGTTATGATCATGTAAAAAAATGTAGTAGTTTTGTTTGGCAGTTTTATGTTTGTTTTTCTGAGTCCTCAGTCATAAACGCAGCGACACACTGTGATTGTTTGGAGTCCTGATACCAACTCAGGCTACAGTTCCCTTTGCTTGGAGAGATGGCTGAGAATTGATGAAGGCCAATCAAGCACTTCTGTGCCTGTATGGAGGAATACTAATCAGTCATTAGAAAGATGCTGATTAGTTGGTCGCAATGTCTTTGTTGTCTTTGTGCTTGGTCTGGGTGAATATGTGTATGAATGTGCATGTGTCCTTGTGCATTATTGATTTGTGGGTTTATACATTCCTCTCTTGCCTACTGTACTTGCATACTGCAACACAGGAGGGCCCACAGCATAGAAAACTTACAAGTTCTTTCCCTCCGATTGTAGCCCCCTCCCACTGTGTCCATAACCTTCCAGCAGCCTTGAAAATGTCAAGCAACAAGTGAATTGCATCTGGTCCCTGCCCTAACTGCTCCCTTAAATGGAGTGGTGATGCTGAATGGTCAGTCTCACAGACCAGTAAAGTAAAAAACTAAAGCACGAACTTGAAAGTGCAACCCAAAGTACGTGTACAGACAAAAATAATTCAGCACGTTACTAGCCAACAAAGTGCATGCCAAGTCTCCAGCAGCTTTGAGATCAGCCAGCCTGTTGGCGCCAGTCGACCCCCTTCCATGATTCACTAGCCAGGGTTGCAGCAGCAGCTCCTTCATTAGCCATCTAACAGCGCTTTAGCACTGAGAAAAGCCAGTCTAGATGGTCAGGTTAGCTAATTAATTCATTTTTACGTTCCATTTTACCCACACTTATGTATGCATTTTGGGTTTTTTAATCAGAATTATGGCAGAAGTTTTACTGTAAAGCTGGCTGGCAAGTGATAGTGCTAATTCCATACTAATTAAATGCCCAGCACCATTTCAAGTGACTTTAATTGCAAGAAATTTGACTTCGCACTGTAATGCAAAGATATTTTACCTAATCCATATTAAAAACAAGTCGGCTGAACTGTCTATATATAAACACTGTCATACTGTCATGGCACAGCATCTTTTTAATTGCTGTTTAACTGTTGCCGGTAGATTAATAAACGCAGTGTGCTCCCACATTTACACAGCAGTGTGCATGCATACTGCTATTAGTAGTTTTTACTGTTTGCCTTAAGTCCCCAACCCCTTAAGTATATAAGGCTTCTCTCATTCACCCGCTTAAAATTTTATGTAAAATGACAGTGATAACAGATAACAGGATTTTCGTGCAAACCAAGAGGTGTTTGGGGGTAAAAAGTTGCAAGGCTCTATCTCCAGCCTAATATCTCATGCTGACATTTTGGATTTCTCACCCAGAGAAAGCAGAGTGGTGAATTAATGTGTATCAGCGTTCAACCAAACAAAACACAGAGCAAAGCTGCTTAATTTTACATAAGACACCACGCGCCATCCATATCCAGGACACACACAACTCCACTTTCGCTTTATGGAACGCAGTCTGCTGCGGCTGCACAGTGCTGCTGTATTAGCAAGGCTGGGGAATGTTTAGAGAAACAGAAATTGGGAAATAATTAATTTGTTACATGACTGAAATTCAAAACAAGAAGATATTTAAGTGTCCAGAATGAAAGCATTATTTTCAAAAGCTAATGAGATAGCACTTCTTTCTTTCTCATTCCCATTCACGAACATTCAGCTTATGCCTACAAACGATCTTTTTTCCCTTACAAGTTCTTTATTTCTTCCCAGCCAAACAAACGCCTCTTTCAGTCTCTCTCACCACTGAAGTAGAACAGTGAAACAGCAAACTTTGTGAAGCTGGTGATTAACATTAGCCATCACCGTTTTGTCTGTAGGAACTTGAAAGAATTAAAAACTGTCACCTCATTAAAAGTGTTTTTTGAATTTGTTGTGCTTTTGTAGCTGTCACACGCAAAAGCAGTTCAAAATCTGAATTTTCCAAGTGCATATGGACATAAAATGCACTAAGAACATAAAAATAGTCAGATAATTGAACAAATACAAGCAGGTTTGAGACGTTATACTAACACAATAGCTTTGCTTTGATACATAGTTGGATTGGACTGAAAGTAACGTAAGGTAACGTTTAGATTTATGTATGTACTTATGTATGTCTCTTCATTAAGAAGACTCGTTTTGATATATTTTCTATTCACTCTATTTCTATATGAAATTCTTTTCTGTGTCCAGTGCACGTTCCCTCTCAGTCTGTGTCTTTGTGTGCTTACACGCTGCGAGCATTTTTGTAATGGGAGCTGGTCGCTGCCGTCATCCGTTTGTAGGTTTATGGAGAGGATGGAGGGATGAGCCGGTGTCCATGATTGGCTTCAGTGAACAAGCTCCCTGATGGGCTTCGAACATTGCTTTAAACACCCTTCCATCACAAGTTTGTTCTTCCATCATAGTCTATCAGTAGTGGACAGTGGACCTGGCTCTGTTTAGTCAGTCACTGAGGGCCCAGCCCACTGTAGAGCCCCGCTCTACTCTGATTAGGCTGCACACTCCCCATGGTGCCTCTGATCAGCGGCCATAGTCGTCTCTCGCCATCCATCTCTTCATCCCGCCCTCTGTTTCCATCTCTCTGAGCTCCATCGCTCTCCCTTTGTCGCTCTTTTGCTCCCTCCTTCTCTCCTCTCCCATTCTATCCATCTATCCATCTGTCCGGATCTCTCGGGAGGCCAGCCCAATTAACCTGTTTAAACAGCCATCTGAGCATCCCATCCATTCCAATGTGACTGTGTGAGAGAGAGCCAGTTCACTGAGCCAGGATCCCAGTGCCAAGCCCCCATCCGCTGCCCTCCCCAGCCTCCACCTCCACCTCACCTCCCATTCCTCTCTCCTCATCTTCATCTCCCTCTCTCTCCACGGTCTCCTTTCTTGTCCTCAATAGGCCTGATTGTAGCAGAGATCAGAACGGGTAAGTGTGGTTTCTTTACTTATTTGGAGGGCAGGATGACATCTAATACATTCAATGTGCTATACTTTGAACAATTTAAACTGCTGCAGCCATAAACTCTGCTGCCTCTGGAGATCTCCACTTCGACTGTAATCTGCCTATGAGCTTTTTCGCTTCTGTCCTTTAATGTTCCTTCATTCATTTGACTGTCTCTCTGATTGCTACCTCCATATACTCTCTATCCTCTCATCAATCTCTCTCCCTCCTTGCCCTTCCCTCATCCCCTCTCTCCTCTCACCTTCTTTCTGTCACTCCTCAGCTTTCTCTTTTCCTCTCTCTCTCTCCCTCTCCCCTGACTGTATCCCTTTCTCACTTCCCTTTCAACACTTGTCACCTACTTCCTGTCAGGCTGTCCAGAGAACACCACAAGAAGGTCACAACTGCTTTCAGCGTTGCTCTCCTCCTTGTCCTTGTCTTGTTGGAGGGAGATGGGAGCTTTAATTAGAAAAGTGGGGGAAATGTGAAGATGGGACTGGGGGTGTGATATCATCCAAGCAACACACAGAGCGCAATTTCACCACATTCAAAGCAACAGTGATAAAGAAACCATCGAATATATTCCCTCCATGTGTGGGAACTCGCATTGTTGTTTTTGTACCATTGCAGGGATGTGAGAGCTCAGATGGTAGAATGTAAATGGACTACATTTATTTAATGCTTTTGTATATTGCATCTAATTCACTCAATCGTACACACACTCACGCACCAGTGGCGGCGGAGCTACCATGCAAGGCTCTTGCCTGCCCTTCGGGCACAACTAGGGGTTAGTGTGTTGCTCAAGGACACTTCAACTGAGGGAGCCGGGGATCATACTGCCAACCTGGGGATTAGTGGACAATCCGTTCTAGCTCCTGAGCCACAACCGCCCCAACATTGACCAAACAGTGGAGAAGTGCTGGGCTGGCTACTTGGCACACTGGGGCGTCTGTGTTATTTGCCAGATCAATGCACAACCTGGGCCCACTGCTTTAGACGACTTGTTAATGTGCAGCACTGTGCCGTTGGGCTTCATTGCTCTGTTGTTGGCCGATTTTATAATCTCTCTTATAGCAGTATTGACCCAACTGACTGAAAGAGGAGCTATTGGAGGTTTGTGTGCGTGTGTGTGTGTGTGTGTGTTGATGGAGGGGTAAAATTGGCACTGTCTTTTTCTTTAATTGGTGCAAGAACAAGACCCTCTGGGTACTCTGCACAGCCTGTCACTCCATTTGTGTGTGGGTATTGGTGCAGTTAGCTCAGCTTGTCATTGTTGAGACATGCAGGCAATCACAGAAAATAAATACCTACACACAGACACACACACACACACACACTGATTATACACCTACAGTATATACACCACTACTTACCTTATTATTTATTGGCTCATCGATTTAGGCTTTTACAGACCCTTTTTTAAAAACAGATATTTTATTTGAACAGTTTTTTTGTAGATGGAAACAGATTGAATCACAATAAAAGAGCTCATGGCATAAGGTTATCCTATTTTCCGGCCTGCACCATTAGTGTCTCTGAGCATTCAGCAGAATGTTGAATCAGTAAAGAATAAGTAAAGAATTAAGAAATCAATTGGCATACAGACTATATTGTATTATCTCTTACAAACTAGTTGAGATATAAATCGTCACCCTTGGCAGGTCGCCAGTCAATCACAGGGTTGTCACATGTAGATACACAATCGTTGACACACACATTTGAAACTAGGACCTTATTGGCACGGGGCCCTAATCACTGCATCACTGTGTCATCTTTGTAGTCCAACCTGAATGTTTGTGTTTCTGTAGTGTTTTTTTGTTTAAATACAGTTTCCCCATTTTTCAATATTCAAAATGAACACACTGAAAATATAATGAACCCTTCTTAAAAGGTATTTAAGATGCAGGCATACATGCTTTCTGTAATATAGTTAAAGACCCTGCTCCCTCCCTTGCCCCTCTCCTCTCTGTGTAGCCTCATCCTACAGGCCTCTACCAGGCATGACCGCAGTGCTGCTGCACTGCTGGCTGTGTGCCTCGCTCACAGAGATAAGAGACAATAATTGGAGGACAGTAAGAGAAGGGACAACAGACCACCTGCTGCTTGTGGCGTTTTTTTTTTTTTTTTTTTTCTTTCAGCGTTTGACTGTTTCACAGATTCAAGGACTTAGAAATACAATAAAGCATGCTTTGAGTTTGATTTTTGACTTTCTCATTGTGAATATAATCAGGCAGCCTTCCAAAACTCTGTTTGCACAGACACATGTTTGCCAACTGGTGTGTTTGTTATTGTCAGCCCCTCCGCCCTCCAAATCTAATCCCTGAGAATTTGTAAAAAATAATGGTTAAAGAAATGCGATAGGATTAGACAAAAAAGGAAGGGAATGAGACAAACAGAAAAAACAAGCACATTTTTTTAGGCATTTGTTTGGGGGTAGAAATGCTCAGCTACACAAAGACGGAAACAATTTGATAAACAGCAGAGGCTTCTCTGCCTCTTGGATTGATGTAATCCATCTCTTATGTCCTGTCTCCTCCTGTCTAGACTGGGACAGTTGTTCAGCACCTGCTACACTCTGTGGACAGATTCTTGTTGAAGAGCTGTCCCCTCTGACTGAGCTCTGAGTGGCTGTCTGGACATCTGGCCTTAGAGAGAAGGGTACTGACATGATCACAGGCATACTTAGGGGCCAGACAGAACAAAAAGCCGGATTTACACGCAGTTTACTTTCTGTAATGGAAGACTTGTTTCAGCTGTTGTGGAGACGTGGGAAGAGAGAAAGAGAAGATGCAGCAGTGAGTTACAGCCTTCAGCTCAGGGTTTCCTATGATGATGCCGTCTAGACATTGTAATCCCACAGAGGGAAGGCTGCGGGTGCTGTGAGGGAGGAAGAAGGTGAGGAAGGGAGGTTAGTATGGGCTACACTTTACTCTAACTCATCCTCCCGTGAACTGTGTTAGAGTTTCATAAGCGATCAGACGCAATCAATCAATGTGACAGATAACGTCTTTCATGTCTACACATGTCTACACAAATCTCTAGAGATTTTCTTTTCTGTCTTGACCTACCTCTAATTACATCTCTCTGTGGACTTTTACTCTGACATAACTGAAGCTTACCATGTCTTCTACCTATTGTGTGTTTTATAGGACGTAGATGAGGATGTTTTTTTTTTTTATATTTTCTATCTCATTTTCTCCTCTGCTTCCAGTCAGTAGTTTGTGTGTATGTTAGGGTACAGTGCAAAGAAGTGTATGGATGAGCTTGATTTTCATTCAGTCCCTCTGTATAAAATTTGTCCTTATTCTTGGGCAGTCATTTATTTGTTCACAAAATACACAAAATAGTTACATGGAATATATGAATATGCGCACATTGATATAGAGACATACTTAAAACACACATACTTTTTTTTAATTAGTTTTTTTAATATGCCGTTAAGCGTGATTTTTGGGCTATATAAAAAACACTGACTTGACTATCTTTGTACTGTACAGATAAATAAACCATGCCTTCTAAGTGCAAGAAGACAGTTCCTTCCAGAGTTGTTATTAGCAGTGACTGGATTAGTACAAATGCCAAAAAATATGCTGTGTGGTGAGCGATCCTAGTAACAGAGGTGGAGGAGGATAAAAAGTGGGTTCAGGTCAAAAACTGTGAGAACATATGAGGAAACTGTGGAAATCTGAATCATTATACACGGACCCACTGTTCAAATCCATCCCTTTCAACCACAGCACCACGCAGCAACATGCAAGCAGACAAGACATCTTTCTCAAGCAGAAATAGAAAATAATGGATGTGTGAAAGTAAGCTTTAGGAAAATGGATAGCAGCTATTTGAAGTTTGTGATTTGAAGAAAATGGCTAAAACATGCAATGAATCTGGCCATTTTTGAGGGAAGAAACCATTTTCTCGAAGCCATTCCCCTTTAGATTTATTGTACAGCGAGATGGTGGTGTGACATGTTAAGTACTGCATCGAGTGTTTGTGGTTTTCATATATGTCTAAAATTTATCTGATCTCTGTGTAAACACAGTGTGGAAAGAAGGGGATGGGACAACCTGTGCGGCAATCATTGTGAAGGCAAATGACCTCATGGCTGAGAGCTGAGTGGAGCTGCCAGAGATAACTGGAGAAAGACCAGAAATAGAGCGATTTGGCCTTCAGATTAAAAGCTAAAAGCATAGTATTTGTCACTCAGGGAAAAAAAGCATAGTGCCATTAAATACCACAACACAAGGGGAATCAATATTTCCTGAGAGAATAGTACAGTTTAAACATTTATAGATATGAGTGCACATTGTACATGCAAAGATGGCTGACAATTTTAAATGTTATGTTTCTGCGGAGAACTCGCTAAATATATCATTTAGTTTCCACTTTGTACTTATTTTAAAAAGTTGCAGCTTTACTTGCTTGTCAGTTTTATTTATGACCAGATTTTCTTCTATGTAATTCTAGCACTTAATTACTCGACATCATGCCTGGACTGCCAATGACCAAGACCAATATTTCTGCTTCTACAACAACAGCACACCACACCATCACTTGGCAGTTTTTTTCCACATGCAGCTGGAGAGAAAAACCCTCAAGAGTCTTATCCGTGTGATGTTTTGACCTATAACTAATGGAGACTAATGGGGAGTTACACCAGTGTCAAACCAGGCACAATGATACAATCTCTCAAAGTAGTCACTGAACCACCTCCTACACTGAGGTGTGTATACTGCAGGTGTGCTGTGTATGTGTGTGAGAGAACAGCGGTTTTAACGGCATTCCTGTTTGCTGTACTTGGTGCTTGTTTCATTACATAGTCATCACTGAAATCAGTTATATTAAATAACATTATATTAAAGTCCTCTCATTTCTATCATCTGTACAGTGAAGTTCGATGACTGCATGGGGAATGAAGCGGTGGTTTTCCAGAGCAGTGACCCTGTCTTCAGTGTGCGGACAGATGGGTCCATCTTTGCCCGGGGAGAGGGAGCCAGCCTGGACGAACCGGTCCAGTTTAAACTGACAGCAAGTGGTCCACACACACATGTCTGGGAGACTGTGGTCCAACTGGCACTAATCGACCCAATGTTACCTCAACAAAGTGAAAATGAGGTGAGTTATACACTTTCTGCACATGAGCACAGACACATACCAATATCATGCCTCAAATTTCAGTTATCTTCCCAGAGTTTCTTCTTCCTATGAAATTTCTTCCGGTAGACTGGTGATAGAAACAGCCAACAACCAGGTCAAAACTCCTTGGGGTTTTATAGAGAGAGGGAGAGAGGCTGGAGCAGAAAGAAGTAGCAGTGGCACATGGTTAAAAGTGAAAGAATCACACTGCCACAGGGGGGGTGTACGATTGCCCTCAGCCATAAGCTGTTATTGGAAAACATCCTGTGCCTGGGATACCCCAGGGGTCCTCGACTCTTCCTCCTCTATCTGAAAGCTGTCAGAGGTCAGACGAGGACTGAGCAGCTTGATCTCAGCCCCATCACTATCTAACCACAAGGCAATATCTGATAGTCAGTATCAACACAAGTGTTAATCAGATTAGGTAACGACAACACACATGATTACGGGCTAGTGTTCGCAATCGCAGTGAAATTGTAGACATCTCATGCAGGAGGTGGGCCAGTAAGTTCCTGATAAGATCACATCTAGCTGTATCACTTACAAGACAAAATGACTACATCTTGATCTTGGTTTTTGGTGAGAAAATTTAGTGGCAGCCTAAAACTGTGTTTGAAAGTAACTGACAACATTTTAACAGAAATGACCCATTAAGCAGCTATAATAAATGCATTTATAATAAGAATAGATCAAATAAGTGTTTTATAAATGTTTAAGCGGTCATTTGTGGTGATTCGTCCAGAGAGAATTATCACCTGACCACACAGCTTTATGGCTTATTTTAACTCATAGTTTTGGTTTTGCAGCCCACCGCTGTAATGTTTTGGTTCAGTATCACCACACTCAGTGTCATTTTTGGCTGGTTTCAGCAAGAAAAACCCACGATGTACTAATAAACATCACTCCAAACACACACTAATGTTGCTCCTTATCTGTTTGGTGTGTAAATATGCAACTGCTTGGTAATAAATTTGCCATATCAACTTAAAAGGACACCCTTTAATCCAGTGTTACTAGTTAGTGTACCAATAAAGAAAGTCTTTGCTGTGATAAACTGAATGTCAATTTTTGACCTTTGATTTAAGATACAAATTTTTGGAACTTGATTAAACTTTTATTTGCTTTACCTACCTATCTCATCTCAGGGTGATGGGAGTCTGCATCTCTGTTACACAAGGCCAGAGGGAAGAAAAACCCTTTCATAGGTCGTCACTTTATTGCAATGCTGTGCCAGATACACAAACAAATATGTTTCCACACACAGTTAGATATGTAAACGCTGAGATCCCAGGAGTCATTTTAAACTGTATTGCCATCACCTCAACTCTTGAGTTAATTATAACCTATAATAAATTGCAAACTTTAGACAAGTATGTGAGCCAAAGATGAGAATAAAATCAGTACAAAACTTCTCTGATATCAGCAAGGTTAGTTTGAATGATTGAATGTGTCTTACTTTTCCAAGTAGTTTAACTGTTTTGATTAAATTTTAAGAGGTAGCACTTAAAATATTTGAAAACAGATAACAAATTTCTTTCAGCTGGAATTTCTTTGCAGTGTGGCCAGAAAATAGAAGAGATGGCACAAAGTCAGTCATAGAATCTTAGAGACAAACAGAGAGGCGGAGTGGGACATCGGCCAATAAAGGATCTATTAGTGGGAGTGGGTGTAAGCATGAGTGTGTTGTTCTGGCTCTGAATAGGTTGGCCTTCATCCTTCCACTTTTGTAGCTCAGACGGCTTCAAATGATTCATTGGTTACTTTGGTGTGAGCCTCAGTTTTAAACTCCAGTGTGGTAAAGGTCAAATTCAACGTCAATTTCCAGTGAGTCAACTAATATGAAGATCCTAAGGACCCACGAAAGCGGACAGAGAAAACAATTAGGGAGACAGATGGGGTCAGAGGTCAGAAATACGCTACACATTGGAACAAACCAAGAGAGCGGGAGCAGAAAGCAGGGCGCTGAAACAAAATGTGATGTTTCATTATGGAAATGGCGCTTTGTGGCGTGCTCTGTTGAATAATAACTTCCAGATGTCTGGGTAGCCAGGGGCTGGCTGATATCAAAGCGTGCAGGGTTTTGGGGAGGCAGTGGCGTGGAGGGGAAGAGCTGGGACCACCGCCAGCTGGCTAAGGCGGATGGCATCGGGGCTGGGGGGCCGCATCCATTTCACACTCAGTGACTCCTGTTCACATAGCGTTAGTGTGCGTAAGCGCGTGTGTCTGGTATGTGTGCAAGGATGATATTTGTTAGCCCTTTTTTTCTTCTTTTTTTGTGAGAGATTAAGTCAGATCAAGTGTGAATTATGCTAATTTCGCATTAAATTTTCATTTCTGTCTTTGTTTAGGGCATAAAATATCTTATGTTTGGAGCCTATAGGTTTTATCTGCGCTAAGCTGAGGGTTGCATGTCAAAGAGTGCATGCCACCCTCTGTGCTGGATCGAGGAAAAATAACACAGCCTTTAAATCTTTGGAATCTGCAAGGCTGTTGTGAAAAATTTTGATATCCGACTCCAGTTTGCTCTTGCTCCTTATCCTCCATCTTTCATAATAGTTTGAATAAGTGCACAGACATCTCCGCTTAACCTGTTTTTTAATCAATTTCATCACCTTGCTGTACTTCCTCTCTTTCTGTGTGAGCTTGAATAAAAAAGAGAATCAGAGCTGCAGGGTTTGATCAGAATTACACCATGGCTAGAGAAAAGCCCAGTTAAGCCTTTTGCAGCAGTGATGGGCACAGCTCTTTCTCTGTCTCCCCGTGTTTCTTTCTGTTTTTTTTTTTTTTTTCATCTTTTTCTCTCTACATCTCTCCTCGGGGAACTCACTAGTACCTGTTAGCATGTGTAGATAAAAGGATCTGGAGCATGACTTATTTAGGCAGAGGGAGGAGAGGGGGGTCACATCTGCTTCTGACAACCCCCTCCTCACTCCCTCCCCCTCCCATTCCATCCCAAACATGTCTCGCTCCACCTCTGCCTCCCCTCACTGCACTGGTGGGTTGTGGGGCAACCATCCCCTGCAGTCAACCCCACTAAGCCTTCCCCTCTATGAAGAAAAACAATACATTTGTCCAGACTCAGCTCACATCTGTCTCATCCCGCTCTGCTGACAAACCCTGTTTGCGCACACAGGCATGTTGCGCTTGGCAGAGGTCTGTCTCCTGAATATGGACTGGATGCAAAGGATCACGTGCATGTTTCAGTGAACTTGTCACACAGTACAGTGAATGCGGGATGTAGCAACATGTGTGTTTGGATGTCTAGTCTGACTCTTGTACGAACTGGTAACACAGTACAGGAGGAGGAGGACGGCGTGAGAACAAGCTGCTCAGGCTCATGAGCATGATCAAGTTTTTGTCTGTTTTTAGAGGTTATAGCTCACCTAGTGGCCAAAAGAGGACCTGCTGCCTTTGCTCAACTAGTAATTTGGAGACTGAAACAAAATTTAACATTCTGTTTTTACTGCTATTGCCAAATTTATGTCATAGACTCATAGACACATACTGTTAAATCTCACTGAAATTTTTATTTTTCTCTATTTTTTTGTTCTAAAAAGTAAAAGTTGCAATCAAATGTTCATTCTTGGTTATAAAAATTGTAGGTAACAAAACAACTTTTTATATACTTTTTATACCAGTCTCGTATATTTAAGCTGCAACAAGCAATGCTTTTTTTTAAGTAACATTTAGCACTGAGTATTTAGAAACTAAATGGCCAGGTATTTCCCTCAGGAGTTAGTGGAGACCAAACCAGAGGTGCAAATAACCAGGACTTTAAGGAATCCTCACTTTGCTTCTTGTCTCCTCGACGTGTAGTCAGCTCTTAAGCCATATCAGCTTAAAAAGTGATAATATGTCATTGTTGTTGCAGCTTGTTTCTGTTGCCATCAAATGGCCAAAAAGGTTGCCAAAAATTTAACAGTTTAATTTGCAACCATTTGAGAGCCTACATTTTGTAGATGTTAGAATCAAGAGTTTTTTCCAGACAGAGCAGCAATCCCCAGTAGCAATTTCTTTTTACTTAAAGGCAAAGTGTGATCTCCTCTCCTGAAACATACCTTTCTCCTTTCCTTCTGCACTTTTACTGAAAGTGCCCCAGATTGTTCAGTACATGATGTCTGAAATGTTGCAATGGTTGATGAAACTGAACATGACACCTTAGCCCATGCCCATCCACACCCAACACCGCTACCCACCCACACAAATGCATACACACCATATACCAGGTTGCTTGACACGTTTCCTTTAAAGCAGCCTTAAAAGCTTTTCTCCTGGGCGTCCATCTAATGAAGTCAGCCTTGAAAGCATTGTTTCCGCTGGCAGATACAAGCCAACCCTCTGAGGGATCTTGACCAGGGAAGAACAAACAGAGAGAGACAAAGAGAAAACACTTTTTATAGACTGCATTGTACAGGACCCTCAACTTTCAAGATGTGCCAGAAGCCATTGCCATCTTCCAACGCAGCAGCCTGCTCCTGTGTTGTATTTTATTTTTGTTCTCAAATGTCAATTGCTGGGGAAGAACTGTAATGCTACATATTGCACAGAAGTAATATAAAATGAAAAATTGGAAGAGGTATTAAAAAACACTAGCCTCTTTATATGTAAATGTATGGTGATTGAACCTCTATCTCTTATGCTCCGGAATTTACAAGCCCAGATTTTTCTTGTACTCTGACATGAACACCCTCCCACGCACACACGCATAAACACGCACATATACACATGTGTACATGCACACAGACATGGTGCATGCACCTATATTCTGCACTCTCCGCCTGCACTGTTTTCTTTACTGTAATGGAACTGAACAGTTTTCTCTGTCATCTCTGGTGAGTGGTTTCCATTTGTTTTGTTTTTTCCCCACACCCCTGTCTCGCATCACCACCCATTCTCTTTGTGTAACACCATACTGCGAGAGTGCACACTTACACTGGGGCAACTAGAGTCTTCATTGTGAGCGCTAGCCTTATGTAGCATTTAATCAGAAACTACAAAAACAGGTTGTTTTTCATATCTGCACCTACCCCTCACTCACTCAGATAAATAATCACATGCACAGGTTACAAACTCCCTTTGCCAAAAAGAAAAGCAGTCTGAACATAGTTAATAGTACATGGTTAAAATTAAACACACAACATTTTAGGCACCGTTCTCTCTCTTGGTGCAACTAGCCTACCACAGGATGAGTGAAAGCATACATGCAAGACATCACCTGGGTCAACAAGATCCGTGTCAGGTGTTAGGAAACAAAGGAAGTCTGAAGAAGGCTACTGGAACAAACATAGGTGGATCAGTGCAGAGAGTATGGACCTTTTAGTACATGTCAGTGCTACTATATAAAAACCCCAGTGAGAGGGGCTACATGCAGAGGATGTGGATGGGGGATGCCACATGGAGATAGATGGATGCTTTGAAATCAAACATCTAGGCTACCAAAGAAACAACTTCATTCCCAGTGTCCCAACATCTGCAAACAGGAACCACTGTCACAACTAGAGATTGATGAATACAACAAACATGCAATGGCAAGAGGAAGCTAGGACAGACCAGAGGGGAGATATCCTCATCATCCCTACACTTGGTGCCAAGCTCCAACAACCCCTTACGACAGAGATTAACACAAGGGCAACTGACCTAAGATTGAAGATTATGACTAAATCGGACACCCAGAACGCCCACAGACGATTACTAAGACTAAGTGGCAAGATGGGATACCATAACCAAGTGGCTGGCACAGAGTACAGGAACATCTGCACCGCATATGGGCTGAAAGTCCCATGGGCAGAATGGAGGACACCTCCCATAGTGGTTGAAAATGGCCCAGTTAAGATCCTGTGGACTTCCAGATCCAGAAGGCAGTGGTGAAAGATGCAACAATCCCTTTGGCAGATTTTAGTCATTGACTCTTACACAACAGTTTGTAAGTGTTTTGATCGTTAAGGTTGACCTGGCACTAATTCAATTTTTCTGTGTTCAATTTTTTTTTCTATTTTGATATCTGTCTAGATGTCTGAGTTTTGATTGTACTTTTGTACTCCTGTGTACACAGAGCACCCATGAAAAATGGACTGAATTTCTATCACTGGATCACCCTGTATAAATAACGATTGAATCAATGAATGAAAATGTTCTCTCTTTTGGTGCCCCCAGAACATGACAAAGACATGAACTTGGAATTAGTTAGGGCCACCTTTGTAGGTGAAGCTCTGTGCTGCTGTTTCTCCTGCTGGTGCACCAGCAGCCCGGCACAGCCCAGTGCTGGTGGAATCACTGTTATTGAGACAAGCTGTCAGGAACCACTGACTGGGAGGAGAGATGGAGAAAAACAATAACACTGCAAGGGAAGGGCAGGGGGGAGCAAGGGATAGCTCAGGGGAACACAATTGAGACAGAGTGCAACTGATGCATAGCTTCAGCAGTGTTGTTCGTGACTGAATTCTTGACCTGTTTTTACTGGCGTATGACCCTGAGATATGTTGGTAAAGTTACTGTAGAACAACTCTGCAGAATGTCAATTCAATATAACCTTTAGATCACCCATATACAACACATCTACATAGCCCCTGGGACACCTAACATGGTGGTTAAAAAGTAAGCTTTGACATGTTGGATTTCATGTAGATTAGACTTACAGGCATCAATATATGTAATGTCCTTGAACATAAGAAACAACATATGCAATGCACTTGGGTGTCTGGGAACTAGCCCTGTGGTGCACAATTAAAGCTTTCTTACTGCATTTTCAATTACTTATGTTTGTTTCTACCCACTCTGGAAGGATCTCTATACTTCACCTTCATGTGTTTTGCAGTATTTCCACATGAGGACATTAATTTAGATAGGTGATGGGCCTGATGGCTTTGATTTGATGTAGCTCTCCTGACTCATGGCTGAGTTAATGTTCATGAGAAGATTGAAAATGGCCTCCTTTCAAGTTCCTTATTTGAGCATCTTTCAAAAAGACAGGTTTGTGGTGGTCATTTCTCTCTGCCTCCAGGGAGTGTGTGAGGGGAGTGCATGATGGGAGAAAACTGTATGATTGAAGCTTGTGTCTGTGACTCAGCTGTCACTGTCTGCGGAAAGAGGCTGTAAATCCCACCTCAGACATGCTCTGTGTTAATAGACTTTTTATACCCGATGTGAATGAATATAGTCTATAGTTTATGGCCTCTTTCACATATATGCACATTCACACACGCAAACCCTCAGATCCAAAGACTTCACATCGGTGTGCACAACTCTGTCCCACTTAGGCCTGATGCATGATGACACAAACGAAGATAAGTTGTTAAACAAATACATTGTGTCTGTTGCATACACAGTACATCACAGTAGATTTTCATGCTTTAAAGAATTGAGATAGATTTCTACTACTGCTATGAAGTGTTTATTTCCCCTCTCAGTTTTAGAAGCTCAAGCCATGGCTATGTATGGGTGCAAAAATCAAATGATTATTCTAGTGGTCTTGTAGTTTAAAGGCATAAATTCATACAAAAATATCTGAATCATCTTTTTGACCTACTATAAGTGTGTGGCGGTATCTGCAGAGACCTTGCTCTCTGCCTGTATTGTCGTATTTTTATGTTTCCGGGACATTTCTGGGTATCAACCTTTGGGCAGTGGCATGAGGCCCTGAGCCAGGACTTCATAAAAACTTAGCGAACAATTGCCAGATGGTAAGTATGTGGGACATATCATCCTGGAAGAGACCACTCCAGTCAGTATGTTTGATTACAGATCAAAGGTCATCACTTAGAACATCTTTGTATTGATTTGCAGTGACCCGGTCAAGGGTTCAGGTTTTTCCTTTAATGTGTCACTTATCTGTACTTTTAACAAATATGGTAGACTTATTAAAACATCTACTACATGACTTTTATGCTGCACTTGGGCAATATCAATTTAGCTTTGTTGCACACAGTAAATAGTCTATTTACTATATACTATATTGTTTCAAATTTACCTTAATTACAGCATCCTTTTCTCCTTTTGTCTTTGTCTTTTATTATTATTTCCATCAGAGATTTATTAGTTATTAGTCATTAGTTTATGATCAGAATCCCAAGTATGGATAAGAACAAAGACTTCAAATAAATCCCAACACATAGCATATGTTGCAATATTGTATTTTTTCTGCTGCTCCATCAATATTCAAAAGAATGGCATTTAAATTCTGCTAAAAACAGGGCGCTTGGGAAAATGTTGTGTGTATGTACACAGCTTTACACACACATACATACATACAAATTTCATATTTGTTCCATTTTGAAAAATAACTTAAAAAAACAACCTTTGGCTGAACCTTTGTCCTGATTTGTGACATTATAACTGTATTATACAGCACAAATAACATTTTGAGTCCTCCAGTCTTTTAGCCATGACTGTTTCCAGAGATGTGCAGTACTTGTAGGGGCAGTGAAATATGAAAATGAGCGTGAAAATGAGAGTGAATAAAAATGTGACAGGCAAAAAACTCTCAGATTGCGTGGACTTCATACGGTTAAAAACAATTGCTTAATACATGTAAATTGTTACAGACAGCCCCTTACCAGCCACATATATAATCTACCATACAGTCTGTATGGTGTACAGTCTGTTGTAAAGTCCTACACACACACAGTGATTGAACAGTGTTAGAACAAGGAGGTGTGTGAATGATCCTTGTTCTACGTCAAGGTTCCTAATTGCCACTTAGGTGCAGAAAAGAGTCATTGTTAGTGAACAAGTGAGTTAGTGAGGCAACAAGGGACTAACTGAGTGAATGAATGAGCGAAAGAGTCTATTAGTGTATGAGTGAATCCATAGCACTTTGCACACAAACAATAGTTGCATGTGCATTGTACGTGCAGGGCCACAATGACCAGAGGAAGATTGCACAGGCTTCCTTGGAGAATGAAGAACACACACACCCTCACTGCAGTTATTTTAATGTAAATGTTTTAATACATTTACTTATATTTAGAGTCATTCTTTTTTTATTTGTCACTGCTATATGAGTCGATGATGGTTGTGGATTTTTTCCAGGCAGCCACCAAGGCAACCATTGGCTGTGGAAACCATAGAAACCACACTGTAAAACGAGACAGGAGCCCATTTTACTTTCCTGGATTATCCACCTCTTCACCAGCAGTGACATAGCAGTCTTGAATTAACATTTACTTCAAAGTTAGCTAGTACATTGTTCATATTAGTTAGCTAAACCTGCTTATAATTTCCTGTGTTTTAAGCTGCAACCTACAGTGAGATTAGCTGTAGATGATGTAGCTGGCTGCCTGTGAAACTGTGCCCTTCAGAAACCATTTAAAAGACAGACCACTTGACCTTGCCAGGTGGCTTACACAATGCTATGTGCAGTGCAGTGAAGAGGGGAAAAAAACAACTATTATCCAACACAATGATCTGACTCCCACAAAATTCAAAGGAATTTAGACTTCAAAAAGATTTGAAGCATGTTTGTTTAACATGATTAACAACACTAAAATGTTATCCCTGGTGTCATGTGAATTTCTGCTTTGAGACAGGGAAGATCATCACATCAGTTACTATTATAATTAACAGCCTCCCAAATAAAGCCTTGTGTTGTCTTAAAGGTCACAGAGGAAGAAGGCAAAGTCGCTGAGAGAAAGGAGAGGAAGGAGATGTTCCAAGCACCACCTCCTGTCATCATGTTCTCAGGGGCCGGCCTGAACAGCTCCAGGGGCCTACGGAGACAGAAGAGGGACTGGGTGATCCCACCAATCAACGTGGCAGAAAATTCTCGAGGACCATTCCCTCAGATGCTCGTCAGCGTAAGTGACAGATTTGATGGGCCGCATCACTGATTTGTTCCGAATTTACAGCTGGGATTTCTTGAGGGCACTTCACGGCTAACGCTGATTAGGGGTGTGCGATGGACGGTGATAAAGAGCAGAAATACATTAGCATAACTGGTTTGTTCTCCACATCCTCGCAGATGATTATGTTGTGTTCCCCCTGATGTAATTATAGCCACAAAATCTTAAGGTATTTAAACAGCCCTGATTGGCCTTGAGAAGTTTTCCCTTCAGAGACAGAGCAGGCTCCATAACAGCTAAGCAGCTAAACTCTCCCACAGTGTGACGTCCGCTGGGTTCACAGAGAAACAAATGATTATTTCTGCTTCATCGTGCATCCTTTCTCTCTTTTATCAGGCCATTACAGAAAGGTTGCTCGAAGTTCAATACTATTTCTATAGCTCCTTTATAACAATGCAATTTGTCACAGAATCTTTACTGAAGCCATAACTCTGAGCCCCCCTGTGGGATTTAAGGAGAAAGTATGAAAAGCTGCTGTTCCCAGGCCCAGAAGAGCCAGACAGTCATTCCCTATGCCCCTGTAAGGACAAGATTGTTTAAAGTTAAATACATCAGACGTAATAAGATGGAAAAATAATCTGCATCATGTCCAAACAACTACGAATACACGAGTAGTAACACCTCAGCTGTTAGAGCCTAATCAGTATTCAATAAACGTCTCCTCATTTAGCATTCAAGATTGGAATGTGGCAACAATAACTGACTCCCATCACGGCAAATTTCATTTCAGCAAAACTGCTAGTTTTGATAAGTGCAAAATATAAACACAACATGGTGAGCGTTGGAGGTCGAGCCTGTACATGCCCGTCTGAGGGAGAAAAAAACAACAAAAAAAAAAACAAGAATAAATAAACGTTTGTGTAAATGTGCTGTTGTGGAAAGGCTCGGGCTGCAGAGTGTTTAAAATTCAGAGATTCTGTCACAACAGAATATGCAGTTTGCGTCTCTCATAGCAAAGCTCTTGACTCTAAGCTTGTGGTGCACACTGTAATTCATCAAAAAACATCATTCCAGGAGACCGCTGCTTCATTCCCTGCTCCCGCTTTCCTTCCTCTCTTTATCTGGAATATCTAGCCATCAGCTTTTCCTCGCTGTTTACAAAACTCTTGCAGTTTATCTCTTTTGGGTCTTAAATTGTGCAAAAGAAGCATTTTTTTTCCTTTTGTTACTGCTCTTTGTTTTTCTACCGGGTTTTATCCAATCCCCAGGGAAAAGCCTGAGGAGCTGCTTGAAGGAAACTTTTTTTTATTCTCTTCTTTTTTTTCTTTTTTTTTATACTGGAACAAAAACATCAAGTCAAAGAGGGGAGAGTCTTTGTTTTGGAGTTGGAGTGCTTCTACAGCTGGAGTGTGTCCCATCAGCCTGGCACAGTGTGGCACTCTCATCTGAGCCTGCTGAGCCTTTCAGTATTGCTACACCAGCCATAAACTGGCCAAACAGTTCAGTTGTTTCCATGATCTGGTCAGAACCAGAGAGAGAGAGAGAGAGACACGGAGGGGATGGGGCAGGCAGAAAGAGAGAGGGTATCAAAGGAGCATTTGGAAATATAGTGTGCAGCCAAACACAATCCACTTTGTGCAATAAATAGGTCCGTCAGGGGCTGGTGGATTGCTGAGAGTGGAGCGTTCAGAGCAGAAGAGAAGTGATGCGTGTTGATGCCTCTGTTGGGCTCTCAGGCTCCCGTCTTTCTCTTTAATGATGACTGGAGGGCAGGCAGGGCCATACTGAGAACTAGAGATTTTAACAAGGAGACAGCTCAGGGGGTTGGACGGCATGGGGATGATTTCATACTTATTGTTCATGTGTTTAGTCCACTTTTATAACCTATTCGCTCCTCCGCAGAGACTTGAGGCCTGTGCGCATCTGTTTCATTTCCCTTACTCGCAAGCAACAAAAAAATCCAAGCAGAGATGAATATTTTATACTTTGTCATCATAAAGACAGAACATTAAGTTTTTTTCTGTCTCTGACATTTAATATGTTAATTGCAATTTCAAGTTTTACGTTGAGCATGTTGCAAAACAGAGCTTGCAGTCTTTCTGTCTCTCATCCCCTCCCCTGTCTCACTCCAACTGTGCCATTACTCAGTGCTCTGTGTGCTGTGGCTGTGTGATGCCTCTCCTAATGGCCTGTGAAGTCAGTCCCTTTCCTAATGGGCTGTTCTGTCATCCAGCGCAGCTCTGAGTGACATGCAGGCAGCGGTCTTCCCCCACCATCCCGCCGCTTTTCTCCCTGCCCCAACCAAGTTGCCATCAGTTGGACAGGCGGGGTGACAGCAGCCCTCACCTGCATCTCCGCAGGTCTGCTGCACTGTCACTTTGATCAGGCCTGTACAGGATCGGGCAGGTGTCAGGACAGAAGCCCTACTGACTGGCCTCTGAGCTCACAGCCTGACATAGCTCGAGGGAAATGTTGACTGCTTAGGTAAAGTCTTGGCAGAACTGTACTCCCGTCGCTCTCTGAAGCCAAGACCGTGTCAGGGCTCAGTGAGACCTTATTGACTGCTTTTTATTAATAGCAGAGCTGAAATAATTGCTCCTGCACTTCAGTCTCTTCCACTGTACATCAAGGTGTGGTACGTATGATGTAACTCTGTGGCTTGATATTAGGCCTTATCAGCCTGTAGTGTCACAGACGTGTACTGTATGTAGTGTGAATGTAGCCTGATGTAATACCCGTTTCCTCACTTTTTTTCTCTTCCCCAATGATCGACAGCAGTGCAATGCTTTCTCACAACCAGAGACTGGTAGAGTAGTCAAAAACTGTCATTAGTAAAAACAAGTACTCAAGAAAAAGTAGTAGTCATCAAAATACCTCCATAACCAAGAGTACACAATCGTCTACATAAAAAATTATGAGTGCCAAGTAACTTGATAAGAAAGAAAAAAAACACACTTCTGTCTTTTCCCCTCTTCTTTTTTTATGTCGAAATGACTGAGATAATTTGAGCCACAGGTGGTTCAGGTAAAGGCTTCCTCAGGTAAAGAAGTGATATGTTATCAGCATTAAGACATCACACAAACTCTGTCAGTTCTACCATGTACTGACCTCAGACCAACATTTACAACCAGAGCTGCAGTCCGTGCTGTGCTCTCCTGCATAAATATAAAATACATAAAACGCATAATAAGTAAAAACAGGACAATTAAACTAAAATGTAACTTGTTACAATAGATGGTTATGAGTAGTACCTAACTTTTAACAAAAGACTGGCAAAGAGAGCAAAGAAAAGGAAACAGAAACACAAGAAGAAAACAAAGAGAGGAAGAAATCCAGAAAGACTAAAACAAAGAATGGGGAGAGTAATTTTTCACAATAAACAGGTGTTCTTTGTCGCTCTCTTTCTTCTGCAGCCAAACAGCCATCAATAGCATGTAAGGGACATTGATTTTTCACAGAGGCTTTTTGAAACCTTCCATTGATCCACACACTTCTCCTACGGCAGAAAAGCATCGATTTCTTCTGCTTGGGTAAATAAAGACTCAACGTAACCACCCCCACCACCACTATCCAACTCCCTTAACCCCCTATTAGAATAGCCGTCAGCAGAAAAATGAACAAAATCCTGATGAAACAACAGTTTAGCCAAAGAGCAAGGCGGGGTAGGAATAAATATTTGTCCAGTAAAATGCTTCTTTCATTGTACTGCTCGCTGTCTGGGAGGGGATGTGCTTATTCGTTTTATTACTGAAAGTTGGATGAGAAGATTGATACCACTTTCATATCTGTCCATTAGATATGAAGCTGCAGCCAAGGATGGCTAGCCTAGCTTGGCAGTACAGCTGAGAACACACATCTGGCTGAAGTGTTTGCATGAAAGTCTGCAGACTTCCACATTTGTACTGAAGTAATTTCTCACAGCATTAGCCTCTTTTCACCTTTTTTTCGAGATCTTCTTCTTATTGTTCACCCATCGCATCATGTTTGTCCTGACCTTTAAGTCATTTTCTCTTCTAAAAACCTGTTGTTGATTGACTTCAAAACCTCTTCTGCTCTGGGTAATATTTTATTGTTCCTCTAACAGAGATATTATTTTGAGAGCGAAAGCATTTATTTTAAAAGCCAGAATAAGGGATGTGAAAATGACTGCTATTCCAGCTAAACTGTTGTTTTATTGGATAATATTTCTTTAGAAGAAAATTCTTCTGTTTGCCGGCTGTCCTTGAGACAGAGAAGCCAGATTTTCCGATAAAGTGCGGCTGCATCCCTCAATAATCACAGGACATTATATCGACAGGAATACCATAGAGAGAAACAGCAGCTGCGAGAGCAATAAGCCAAATAAATGGGTACTTGTCTGAAGCCCTTCATTGACTGACATGAAGAGAAAGAGGTTTATTTGATATCCTGCACTTTTATTGACAAGTCATTTGTATCAGTAATTTGTTGTAGGCATTTATTCGCCGGCAGTAGCTTTAGAAAATCTGTCTAATAAAAAGGAGCCTGCATGTTAAACAGTGCACAAAACACCAACATTTGTATCTGATTTGACGTGTGTTGCAGTGCATCTGGTTGTGTTTATTGTACTCGCTGCAGCACCTGTGCTCCAGTTTCTACATCTCTCTCTGTGGAGCACGTTCAGAAAAGCGTTTTCCGAGCAGAATGAGAGAACCCCCCCCTCCCCCCTCCCCGAGGTGTCTGCTTTCTCCTCTGCGTACGTTTACCAGTGATTAATGACTGCTCCGCTTCACTGACAGACACGGCAACAACAAAAACACCAGAAAGACAGACAGAAAAGGAAAAGAATCTGAAAAGAATAGGAGGAACAAAAAGGCAGCATACTGTACAAGTGAGCTGGAGCTGGAGCTGATTGCATTAGAGAATTTGAGATTGGCGCGGGGGGGAGGAAGGCAAAGATGGGTATGACTGAGAACAAGAGAAAGCAACAGCAAGAAAGCAAAAGCAGCGAGAGAGGGAATGTAGGGCTAGACCAGGATTAGAGGCACGTCTGTGTTTGTGTTTAGGTCTGATAGACTTCCCGGAGAACTGCTGTTCACGGCCTCTTCCCTCGAGTCTAATGAAGCCTTCTGGCATCCGCCACCTCACGGCCCGGCCAACACCAGCACTGTATTGCTCCAGCCTGCCCCCTTCATCTCCTTCCACTCCCTGCCACCAAAACGCACGCTCATGAGCACACACGCCCCATCACAAACAAACATACGCATGCATACTGTGTACAGGCACAGACAGGAATTACTTGTCCTACACAGGCAGCAAACAAAGGATCAGTAAAGCGCATGTGCCGCGTTGTTGCCTTTGTATATGCTCATTGTCTGGGGTTTTGTTTGGTCGCATTTCTGCTTTATCCCTGAACAAAGAGAAGAAAAAGCTAAGCCAGAAAAACAGGACTCCATCTTGTTTTGTTTTTTTTTAGTTTTTTTTTTTTTTTTTAACCTAGTCCAGAGAAACCACAGGATTGTGAAATGCAGGGATGCGAGTATTTAAGGATCACAGTCCGATCCAGAGCTCAGTCACTAGGAAACCACATTGCTGCCCATATGGAACGCTTTATGAATGTCGAACTGCACCAAACTCATTTTCCGGGTTAAATAAACTCAGGCACACTAAAATGTGTGGCTACACTGACTCTATCAAATGCACAAACTGTTCCGGATGTGCGCTGTTGTATATGTTTTCAAGCATATTTTGTTCAGGGCTATTTTTTATCTTGTAAGCTTTCGATGTTCATGTGCACTGCTAAGGTCCTTTTTTTGGCAGGCATACAGCTTCAACACACATGCACTCACTTCCACACACACACTACATAAACTCTATCAACCCAGGAAAGAAAGGAAGGAACAATAAACTTCTTTTAGATATTGGTGAACCCCCCGAAGAGTATGAAGAGGGAGGAAAAAAAGCGAGGAGAGACCTCGGTCGACTCAGGGGGAAAACGCAAACAGTCAGGTCAGCATTTCATTTGCTCTTTGTTTTACTTACATCTTGGCTAGTTTTAAACTCTTGGCTTTTTGTTTGATTTCACCTAAGAATTCACACGAGTTATTTCCTTTCCAAACCCCAGCTGTGAATTTTCTTCCAGCACAAGCAACCCCTGTTTGGAGAGATTGCAAATCATTCAGCGAAATACGCAGTTTGATATTTCTTTCTATTTCTTTTTCTTTTTTTTTTTTTTGCCATGTCAGCCTCATGGCTCCACGGATGGCAATGTTGGTCTGTCCATCACTTCTCAAAATATCCAGCAACTATTTGATGGATTTTCTGTGAAATTTGGAAAGTCAATCACGGCCCCCAGAGGAAGAAGCAATAGCAGAGTCAAGAACATTAAAAACTGATATTATCTGGATTTTTTGGATATTATATCCATGTACAAATACATTGGCACATGCAAGTTTAAAACACAAGCCTTCAGATATAATGACTCTTCATTTATGTTTTTTAAGTCAGCCCTTGTGACAGCTAGGATGAAGCTAGATAGCCCGGCCCTGTGTTATGATGGCATGAGTAAAACATCAGCAGGAAGTTGAGAGTGCTTTACATTGTTACTCTTGCTAATGGAGCCTTTTGTGATGGAAGAACATGCTCAACCCTGTCTTTTTTTGACAAGTCGGATCATTAATGAAACATGTGAACATAAAAGCAATTTGACCATCTTCTGAATAGCAGGAGACTGTGGAATATAAGAGGAGAGGTCACATTAATATCTCACGCAAAGGAGATGGTTGAGGGCAATCATGAAATAGGAAGGGAATGGCTTTATGGATTCTCTGGCAGCTCCATTTCTGTATGCTTAGTTCTCCTCAACGATCCATTATTTTCCTAAGAGCTTTGTACAGTAGTCTTGTCTTGGCATGTAACAAATACCTTATGAACTTCATTTCCTTTCCTCTAATGAAATTAGTGAGATCAATGTAATTACATTTATCAGCCCCAGGAAATGGAGTCTCCCACAATCTCCCGCTATTGAGAAGAGAAACAAATTGTTATTACATTCATGTATTTGTCAACAGCATTTGGCCTTTGTTTTCTCCTGTGTTCAGGGAAGTGAGACTGAAATGTAATTTTCACTGTTTAATATCTCATTATTTTGAAATTAGTGGCGTGAAGTCGCGGTAAACATGTTCATCAAGCATGCTCGGTTACGGCTTATTTTTCAAGAGGAAATGCTCCAGACGTAACCTTGTTGTGCACACCCAGACCCAGAGCTGCTACTACTAAGGCTTTACAGTAACAAGACAAATAAGAAAAATCCCTGCCTCAGCCACCCACTCACTCATACACATACAGACAGGCGCACACTCACTCAAACACACACACACACAGATAAACACACACATGTTCACAAATCCCTCCCAACACATTCCTTTCTGATATGACATCAGGCGGTACCAGGCAGGCTCCCTCCTGGGTTCAGTTGGTGTTAAATTAAACAGTAAATCATCGCACCAAAAGACACAAGAGTTATGTGTGAGTCAAGGGCAACAGTTCTGGGCTCTTTAATAGGAGATGAGGAGGACTTTATGAAGGAGATAAATAACAGCTTAACAAACAGCCTCTGTCTCATCCCCTGGAGGTTGGCCTCGGCGACCCCGTGGATCAGTAGGATGAAGGAGAGCCAAGAATCTCTATTCCTCTGAAGACATGAAAAAATAATGTGCAGTGAAATTGGACGAAAGATATTCGGAAGGGGACTCGGGGAGGTGGGGACCGGTGATGAAGCGGGGGACCACGGGTGGCAGCGATCATTGGCGATATGAGACAAGGTCAGTCTAATAGAAAGGACAGGTTGACAGACAGGTTGGCAGTCGGAGGGACAGAAAAGTAGATTCAGATGAGCAGATCGCGCAGACAAAGAAGAAAGACATGCAGAGATTTTCCCATCAGGTGGTACTCTTCCTCCCACCTCTGCTCAGTGATGTTTGCGTGTTTGCCTGAGAGACATGACCTAACAAAATAAAATCAGATTCAACACAAAGCAACAGCGTTTAGAGGAAATGAAAGAAAAGAGTAATTGTGAGGGGAAAAAGTCCTTGGGCATGAGATTGAATTGAAGCACTTTGCGATGCAAGTCATGTGATATAAAATTCTAATCTGACTTAATGTGCTTGTATTTTTCCATTTTCCCCTCTTTGGCTCTTTCTTTCCTGGAGGTAAAATGTGAGGGAAATCAAAATCGAGGCCTGTGCCAGAATAAACTGATCCTATTTACTTTGTCATTTACAGTGAAAGGCCTCAGTCAGAATCTTTTCATGCAAGTATAATGGATACTGTCATGGGGTGATCGTGTTTTTGTATGCTGGTAAAAAAAGAAAAAAAAAACAACAACCCAACCCCACACACACACAAACATGCAGGAGCACGGACAGAGGCACATGAAGATCTGGTACAAGCGAGCGTACATCATCACCACAGCGTGCAATAAAATTCCTCACTGTGCAATGAAGTGCTTTACAGCATCTCAAGATGAAACAGCTCCTAAGATAAACAGTTTAGGACCAGATAAAAAGTTGCTGGAATTTTATAACTCGTCCTTTAGCTTTGCAGGTTTCTCATTGCCTCTCACTTATGGTTATTTCTGGCCAATACTCCCTGATGCTGCTTTACACATTTTTATTTGCTCTTCATTTTCAGGAGAAAAGAACATTTCCTCCGAACGCTCTATGAAAGCTTTAACATCCCACATTGTTCATAAAACCAGAGTGATGCATAGTTCTTTGCACCTGGCATCGCAGCATACAGCGGACAATGTTATGGTTCATCTGAGGCATTGCAATTGCATTGCATTTATATAAGGTGATTTGTACTGGTTGCGATGTAGCTAGTGTCACTTTAAAGAGGACTCAGCGTCAAGCCAAGCGGCCGGTGCAGATTTTCAGCAATGTTTTCACTGGGAAAGAGGTTCAGGTAAACTGACCTCTCCTGGTGCCGATCCATTTCCTGATCTGTATCAATCAAGGAGTGACAGACCAGCTGCTTTTATAAAAGCAAAAACCCCATGTACATCAGCCATCTGTGTGCTGTCCTTATGATACACGTGCTTGTGCCCGAGCAAAAACACACAGGTGTGAATCCACAGACGCAGATTCAAGGCTGCACAAACATACTCACACACACACAAACATACACACACACACCTCCTCCTCACTCTTCCAAGGTTCATTTGTCAAGATGACAGCTGGACTCCTGCTGAGGTGGAGTTTGCCAAGCCGAATCCCTCGCTTGGTTAGCGGGAGCCAGAACATCCTGGGAAACATTCTGACACACACTTAGAGGCTGCAGTGCGACCATGCATCCATGTGTGTGTGTGTATGTGTGCGTGCATGTACACATGGGCGAGTGTGTCTTTGTATTGTGAATGTGCAACTTTTCAAAACACCCAGCAGCAGCATGGCAAGGTCCAGCCCCTCTTCAGTTTCTGCCTGTGCTTGGCAGGGGCAGGCTTGGCAGGGAGCAGCCCATTTTGTCAGGCTTCCAGTCAACATCAAACGTGCTTACAGCTCCCGCTTCTAACTGAACACCTTTCCTCCTTTGCTTCCCCACTCACAACTGGGTCCTTAGACATATGTTTACCTCATGATACCTCCGAAGTGTTCTCCCCTGTAGGCTGGGAGGAATGCATCGTTTCCTTCCAAACAGCCCTTCAGCCACCGATGTCCACTGGAAGTGTGTCTGCGCAATGATGTAACTGGATGTTTGTCTGAAAAAGACAATACGAGGCAAATTTATTCCAGCCGCATGTGATCCTACTAAGGTTACATGTCTGGTCAAGGAGGAGAAAAAACTATCCCTTTCGTCACAATATAGATCCATCCCGCCAAAGGGATGCCCAATCAAACAAGTCCTGGCAACTTTTCTGAACTTCCTGTTTCCACATTGCCAGCCAGAAGGGCTCATGCTCTGCTACAGAGTTGTGCTGATGCAGTCAATGTACAGCCACTTTCATCCTCACCCCCCCCCCTGCTCTCACTCTTTCTTCCCTCCGTTTTCCCTCTAGTCTGCATTTCTCCTCTTCACTGCTGCCTGATGGATTTAGGAAGTGAGATGAAGAAAAGGAAAGGAGGGTGTGGGAGAGGACGGAGAAAGTGGTGTATGAAAGGTGGGCAGTGCAAAGTGTGTGTGTGTGTGTCTCTGTGCATGTATAGGGGGTTGTGGGGGGAGTAAATGGCTGAGAAAAGTGCAATACCAGCAGATTTCGTGCCACTGTCACCCTCTCTCTCTCTGCTTCTCTCTCCCCTTACAAGTCTCCAACACTCTTTACTCTAATTACCCAGATTGGGTTTCCTGGGGATGAAGGGATGAGGGAGGAAAAGGGAGTAATAGGGGGTCCTTGATATTGTCCTTGTCAAAGCCTAAGGGAGCGACTGGAGAAGTCATTCATGCATCCATCACACTCCCGATTTCACAATTTAATCAATCCCCTAATGAAAGAGGGTAACAGAGAGGGTGGGGGGGTAATAGTGAGATGGAAGCCCTCACACTCTAACCCTGCGAAACCAGAGCTAAGGGGTGCGGCCGCTCTTTGTCTGCCACCACAATAGCTGCCTTATTTTCATTCTCCCTGCCTGGAAGAGGGGAGTGAGGAGGGCGAGTCATTCCATTGTTACCTCCAGGGAGAATAGCACCTCTAATTTGCCATAAGCCTGCACTGTTAAAGACCAGACTCCTTTCACACCGCAATAATTGGAAAAGTCATTCACTGCTTAACTTCCATTACTCCGTGTTATTTTCACTAATGTGGAGGAAGGTCTTTTAATAATCTCACCTGCGTCACTTCAAGCCATCATTCAAATAACACAAAAGCACCACGGAGCTCACTATCTCTCCATTTCATTCTGCCACACACGCACATGGACCGCTAAGCCGGATAAATCTGAAAACGCATCTTTTCGGCCGCCTGTCCTCCCTGTCCCCTCTGCAAATCTGAAAATGGTAGTCTCGCACTTTAGTGCACACAGATAAAACGGCTGGAAGTTGTGTGGCAGTGGAGTTAAAACCAACTCTGTGATCATTCATTTTAAAATGTCACACATACAGGTGTTGGTTGTGAGCTGCATTTCTTTGTCAGATGACTTTGATATTATAAAATAGTGAATCGATTGACATCTTAATGAGTGCAGTATTTATGAGTCCCGGTAAAAATCATTACCTGTACTACTTGATTTTGTCAAAAAAAAAAAAAAAAGTAAATTAGAACAACAAAATTATGAGTGCCTAAATTGAAAAACAAAAGAGGTGATCGAGGAGAGCAGGACACAGCTGAGATTAAATAAACTGACTAGGGATACACGAGAGTGCATAATTTTTGTTTGCCGGCCAAAAGAGGAGAAAGAGATTAAGCCATTTTCCAATTGTTCTTGCGTAAATAAATGCCCAACAAGACTAACAAGAGCACTAACAAGAGACTGCTACGCCATTGCCCCTGTGAGGATGTCAAATTCAGTAACTATAGTGCTGCGTTTTGGTAACAACTGCAACAACAAAGCATTTTGAATTTGCTACCGCTGATTGCTGCCTCTGTCTGGACTCTTTCTGCATGGCTTCGGCAGATGAGGCTCATGGAATTGTAGTATTTAGGACTACCTGCCATGCCGAAACAGGGGGTAAAACATCATTTCTCAGAAGCTGAAATAAGCAAATCCTGTGTTTTGTGTGAAGCAGCATTGAGGATTTTGTTGGAACAGAACAGAGAAAAACCAGAACTAGCACTAGCACCTCATAATTTGCTATTCTACGCTAACATGCTGATATTTATCAGGGGTATTGTTTACCGTGTTCACCATCTTATTGTAGATTATCAATATTCTAACATGTGCTAATAAGCAATTAACACAAAATACATGTGAAACTGAAAGGAATGTTGTAACTTCAGGAGCTATTTTGTCTCATATGCAAAGATGAAAAGTAAGGGATCTATAAAGTTGCTACAGTTCATGTCATACATCTTTCTCACAAAAACCAGTTACATCTGTTCTTGCAGACTTGTTCCAGACTCATCAGCTAATGAATACAAGATGTTGAGCAGTTTGCGTTTTATGTTTAAGATAGTAAGTACATTTTAGAGAATCCCAACTCCAGACTGAGATATTCAGCATCAATCCTGTCCTACCTTTTGAAGATATACAATGCTCAACATCAAAGCCTGAGCAAAAATCAGTGTTTTAAAAAGGCTACAGGAAAGCTTTTAATGCAGACACTTTGCTGACTCACAGCAAAATGCAGGAACCGTCTTTTTTATCTTTGTACATACAACAGAGTGCATTTGACAGATGGAGCGCGCGCGTGTGTGTGTGTGTGTGAGATATGCAATGCTACCCTAAAAACCTTTCTCTTGTAGAATCTCTTTCTCTTCAGAGTTAACCAGTCTGTTTGTGACCTGTTGGCCAATACCTGCATTTCTTGCCTGACTGTGAGGCTTTACTGAGCTGTTGAAGGAGTGTGTGTCTCTGTTTGCTCCTGTCGCCATTTGTGGTGTAGCTCTCCCAGTTTGTTGGGCTTTAAAGCCTTGAAAGGCCTGGCTTTCAGCTCTTTAGGGGTTTGCTGTGACTGTTTCTGCTGTCCTACTGCTCACTGAACCAGTGTCAGACTCTGAAGCAGCAGCGCACCACACCGCACCTAATTGGCACACTCATGACAGGCCTATCTGTGTGTTTGTATGTGTGCCTCTGTGTTTCTTTTTATATTTGTGTGTTTTACGCTTAAGCGAGATAGTGATACTTTTTACTTTTAAGATTTTCTGGAAGTGCTAGCTCAAAGCAATTTTTTTTAGCATATGTTTGTTTTTATAGTTTTGAATTCATCACAATTTTCTCATATAAATGTATGTGTGTATGTATACACACATTTATAAATGCTTTATATACATACATACATACATACATACATACGGTAAATGATAATACTGTACATCTGTCACATTGTGTTTTTGTTCAGTTTTGACTCCTCATTCATCTAAATACTCAAAGTGTCTTCCATTTTCAAACAAAGCTCCACAGAAGCAGCCCACCGATCGTTTGAAGCTGTCTGGAAGATATAATGCACAAAGCTGCAAGACGGTTCAAGTTGAGAGTACACCTTCTTTTAATGTGTTTCGGAATTCTAAACAAGTTTCAATGTGGTTTGTGTTTTCACCATTCTCCGGCATGAACAGTAACATGGTCAGTTTTTTTTTCATATAGAGACCACTTTCAGCCACATCTGATAGATGTGCTGTCTTTTGTCATGTTCTTCAGACAAATGGGCTTAGTTAAAACAAAATAGCCACAGACATTAAAACTAAATCTTCTGAATATGATGCAGTCTGAATGACCTGGCTTGTAAAGCAGTCTTAGTGCACAAACTAAAAATGACAGTACATCTCAAATTAGATTGAAATTGGCATGTTTTGGCCGTTTCTGGGTTTGGGTTACAAGACCACATATGAGGCCTCCAGTCAGACCTTAGAGTTGTGCTTTAGTTGTGCATGTTTCGGATTTAGCTGTTATTTATATTAAGTTATACCAAGTTGTATAATTTATATGATAATTTCTTCAGTTTCACCCACAATGCCCCAAAAACATTATAGCCACACATATGGTAATTGCAGTTCTCTGTGCATGCTAAACTAAAGATTATCTTCAAGCTGTTCTTCAGAAGTGTGGGAAAGATCAATTAAAGAAGAAGATGACAGAGAAGAAACCTTTATTGATCCCACATAGGGGAAATTCACATTTTTTCATTCAATTCATACACATGCACATACAATTGGCAGAGAGATGCCAGAGAGAGGGGGCTGCCCTCTCAAAGCACCCCAAGCAGGTTTGGGGTTCGGTGCCTTGCTCAAGGGTACCTCAGCACCTCTCCAGCTACCAGTCGACACTCCATGAAGACTGGTCCGTGAGGGACTTGAACCAGGTGACCCTCTGGTTCCCAAGCCAAGTCCCAATGGACTTGAACCGGTGACCCTCTGGTTCCCAAGCCAAGTCCCCATGGACTGAGCTACAGCTGTCCCTGAAGTGTGTATCGGCCTGATGTGTAATGGCTGTGCCTATTAATGCTCCTGACTCCAGACTCACTAAAGAAATTGAACATGGTCAATCCTTTTATTTATGCATCTGCCAGGTAGTCTTGTGCTGTTAATGGAATCTGGCATAGTAAAAACTAGCAAAGAGCAAAGCAATTATGATGTTTGGGCCTGGACTGTGGTTCCTGTAAGAATGCAGAATACACCACTCTAGTGTGTGAAATACTTCTCATGCGCTGATTTTGAGCTAATTATTTGATGATGACTGTTGTGTCAGTGAGACAAACTGCTTTTTAACATGATTGATGCATGGTTGGGAGTTTTGTGAGACCATCAATCTGGCTGGCACATGTTCACCTCCTCATCCATCATTGGTAGATTACTAATCTACCTTTCTCCTTTCTCTATCTCCTTTTTTGGTTTTGAAAGCAAATATACCGTATTTTTGTAGCATTTCTGTAATTCCTGTATCAGGTTTAGTTCTGTATCTGTATCACCACTGTAACGGAGCCTCCATCCTCTTGTGAGGAGGACAGACCCACAAACATAATGATTGTACTGGCACTGATGGCCTCTGTGAACACAGCAAACTCTATTTCAAACCTTGTATACCGGAGCCCAAAGCCTCTCCCATGTCCCTCCCCTTTGTTTACATATAGCGCCTTCTCTCCTAATCTGCCACAGTGAGAGTTGCGTGGGCTGAGGAAAAGCTCGAATGCTGAGGCAAACAAATGCAATGGTCGCCCGGGAACGCTCCTGTATCACACAAAGCAGTGAGGCCCACCACTGCCTGAGTCTGAACCTGAAACAGTTGAAACATAGAGCCAAGACTAGAAGGAGATAACTCGAGTGGAGCTGCCTAAGATTACGTGACGGGTCGAGCAGCTGCCCACAAACCTTGCATTGTTTGTGGCTCATGTTTGGTGCAGTCCTCAGCCCATATTGATTGCAACCTACGGTTAAGCTTAATGCACTGAAATTTAAAATAAAACAGTTGCTTGAAAAATCAACTAAATATGAAAATGCTGAATATGATTATTGCTTTACATTTATGTTGACCATGAGGCTGCGGTTTAATGGCTGTGTTTCTTTGAACACCCTTATATTTAAAGGACTTTCTAGTATTTTTTTATCCTGCCATGTTTGTTTACTGTATCAGTGTGGATTAAATATAAGTGTCTCCTTCTGTTGTGACTTTTATACATCTCCTTAAATCTCACACTGGTGTTACCATGCCAGAACACAGCATATGTCAGCTATTCAACACTTTGTATTATTTTAAGTGGAATATATATCATTGTGTTATTGAATTATATGATATAATACATCTTCAATATGTAGTTCAGTCACATATCTAAGCAGCAGTCGTTGGATACTTTTAAAGTTGTTAGTTAACATGAATTTTTAAGTGAGAATTAATTCCTCTGCACCCCAGTAACTGTGGTGGAACGGCGCTTCTGTGTTATTCATTCCCCCTCTCTTCATCTCCTCTTCTCTGTTTTCCCCGAAGACCCGGTAGCATGATAATTTCTCATTTGATTCAGTTTTGCCTGGCAGAAGGGAGCTAAGCTCACTGATAAGATCTCCTTAAGAACCAGACAAGTTGTCAGTAATGAAGGGAATTGCTTTGATCCGTCGACAAATAGGTCATTTAGACAGTGTCTGGTTTCTGATGCCGGATGATACAGTCATGACTCTCTCTCTCTCGCTCTCTCTCGCTCTCTCTCGCTCTCTGCTTGCCTCTTTCTCTCACTCTCGCTATCAATCTCTCTTAGCTTAGTGCTTCTCGTCCACTCTCTCCACTAGAAACACAGGCGCGCGCACACACACACACCACACACTATTAGGAAAATAGAGGAAAAATCAGAGGGAATGAAAACACAAAGAAAAAAACTAAAAAACAGTTTTTGATTATTATTGGCACTCTTGAAAATGAATTCCTTTGTTATTCATTACCCAATGGAGACATTTTGTGTGTGCGTGTGTGTTACTATGTGTTATTGTGTGAGGTGCAAAATAGCAGTGCAGCAAGAGAGAGTTTCCTGCTTTTCATTAAAGGAAATAAAAAGTACTTATGCAGTTATGAGAAGCTCTCTGTGTTCATCTCATGCTGAGCTTTTTTCAACACATTCCCTCCCCCTCTGAAGCAAAAATGGCAGAATGACAGTGAGAGCTGCTCACTATTGAAATGACGTCCCGCCTGTCACAATATTCTGTGATAAAAGGACACTGATAACATGCAACAGCAGCTAGCTGATTCATTTCCTTGAAATCTATTATCTGATCCCTTAATGCATGACCATGTATATATGTATGTCATATGCATGACCATGTATATATGTATGTCATATGCCTGCATGTATTATTACATACATTATTAATCATGAGCCGAGCAAAGCACAATTATGCACGCTTGAATGCGCATATGTGTGCACACAGACCACCATGTACAAATATTTGGTAGAAACAGATGAAGATAAGGATGCTGGCGCCGTCCCTCAATACTTTTAACAGCGTTTACGTGAACGTTGTGGGAGGGAGAGCTAATTGGCTGGAATGACTATGGAAACTTGCAGCTGAATCTCTTTCCCCCCCAGGCAGGACGACTTGGAAACGGGTGGGAAATCGGGGGGGTGGGGAAAACCCAAATGGAATTATGGAGAGCTATCACTTCCTAACTGGTGAGGATTTATACGCCACTGCCAAGGCCAACGGATTGAAGTAATTTCATTTTTCATGCATGGCTTCTGTCCCCACGGAGACCTGAAGCGAAGAAAGAGAGAGAGTGATGAGAGAGTACAGCGGAGGGGAGAGATGAGAGGGAAGGGGAGGAGCAGAGATGAGAGAGAAGGAGTTGGAAAGGAGAAGGGAGGGCAGAGGAAAGGGGAGACAAGGAGAAGGGAGGAGAAAGGGGGGGGCGAATGAGAGGGGGAGACGGTTTGGCAGGCGGATGTGTAATAATTGCTTGTATTTTCTAATGCGACAGGAGAGGTAGATGGAGTCAGTGTGCTGCAGTCTCTTTGCTTTGCCTATAGAGGAGGGTAATGGCAGTACACTGAGAGTTCAACTGAGTTGCTAGCTGGATATTTGTTAGTTTGTTGATGTTTAACGGGTAGAGTTTCTTTGAAGTAATAGCAGTCGATGCCTGCAGCTCGTTAATTATCATAGCTGTCAGCAGTAATTTGCCGAGATATGTGCAGAGCATTCTGACGTTCTCCTCCCCCTATTCCCCAAAGAAAACACGCATACAGACAGGCACAAATAGCATTAGTGGGATGTTGTGACAGCTCCTTTTGCATTCTTACGGGGAAGATGTCTATAACCCATCACATTTGTTTGATTAGAAAGACACACCTCGACCAGATTTTTCAATCAAAGAGCATAATGTCGATGCTGATGAAGAGGAGGAGGAGAAGGAAAATAGGGAAAACAGCCGTGTCAGAGATGGTGACAGGTTTTTATTCCACCAGTAGGAAGAGTCAGGATGACACCTGTCTAATACTGTATGTCCGTCCCTTGTCCTTGTTAGTTGCTCCAGCTATTTTTCTCAGCAGGGCAGAATTCCTGGTGTGTCAAAAGTGTGGCTAAATTGGTTCCTCAAGTGGTGAAAGATGGAGACAACTTTGGACAGTCTTACTCCTCGGGTACACTCAGGCTCTCCTCTGAAATAGTCATTGATTAGAAGAAAAAGGTTTGCCATGTGTGTGTGTCTGTGTGTGTACAGTATGTGCCCACATACTGCAGTTAGTATATGATTGAGTCATTTTGATACACCAGCTGATGTTCACGGCTTGTCATTTGGTTCTCGGACAGAGATGGGATACTCAGAGGTTTGGACTCAATTTGGGCACTAAATTGAAAAACTTCTCCAAATGAGTCCCAATTACACAGCACTTCGGTCTAAATCACAAGCCTAGCGGGGCACTTAATGCACCTATTAGCTATCTATCTGCCGAGGAAAGCTGAACCAAAAATGCAGGGCCTATTTCTTGAAGAACATTCTGCTGGCCTATTTTTGCTTCCCCAAAATGTGTTTATTGTTGTGCTGCCTGTTGCTGGGCTGCCTGTTGTTGCTTCCCTAATTACACAACAATTACAACCTCATAATTTTACTTTTCCCGTCTAATTATCATTTTTGTTCACAACCTGTCTGTATTCCCAGCTTGGCTCCAGCAAATCTTCATAAATCACTACCTGACTGTCAAAGTTAACAGTAAATATATGTTGATTTCATTTCTCCCTCCCCAAAATATTGAATTAAAGTTTCTCCCTTGAAGCTGTGCAATTCTGCCAAACAGAATGCATAGCGCTCCCTGCGGCAGCACTAATGGAATCCTTGAATATGTGGTAGCTAGAAACACCAAACTGTGATGAATATGCGCGTGTGCAAGAGTGTGTGTGTGTGTGTGCATGTGTGAGTGCGCGTGTGTGCAAGAGTGTATGCCCTTTGTGTGTGTGCGTGTGCGCTTGTGCATGTTCCCAGTGAATAAAATGCAATATCAGGTTTCTGAGATTGTGTAAGGACAAAATTAATAAACTCCAGGGTTGTATATCACAAACTGGTCCTTGAATAATAAACACCCGCCAGCACATGTTGTACCAATAGGTGGAGGTTGGCCTTGGTAACTGTGTTAGAGTCTAGTTTCCTTAGTCCAAGAGAGGAGTGGAGAATGAAAAAAATCATGTGGTTCGGTGAAACACAGTATGAGACTATAACAAACACATGATTAATCTATTGATTGTTCCTCTTTGTTTGTTTTGATGCAGATTCGTTCAGACCAGGATAAGGACATCTCGATCCGATACAGCATCACCGGAGTGGGAGCAGATCAGCCACCCAATGAGGTGTTCAATATCGACCCCGTGCTCGGAAAGATGTTCGTCACCAAACCTCTTGATCGAGAACGTCGTTCTTCATACCATGTGAGTGTTTATAGATCTCTCTTTCTCTCTGTGTCTCAGTCACACAAAGACGCGCACACACACAAAAACCCACAAACATTTTTTAGCATTGTTTTTAGAGAGCCTGAGGTTTAAGAATATTGCTTGATGTAAATTGTTGTGCATATGACAATAATTTAATACATACTTTATTATATAGCCATTTAACCACCTTTACATGGTTATGATAGAATGAGCGCATGCGTGTGTGTGTGTGTGTGTGTCAGTCTTCCAATTTGCACATTTTCACATATGGGTGTGACAGCACTAGTAATGTGACAATATGATGATCAGTCATTGAGCTCTGGCTGAGTATGAAAATAACAAATTAGATCTTGATGAGTGGCAAGATACTTAAACATTTTAGGAAATATTCTCGTCTGCCTTCTTCATTCTTATGTCTGAGCATTTGAAGAAGTTTTCAACATCTTTGGAAGCCGGGCTAGCTGTTTCTATTGTTTATGCAAAGATGACCGAATCATCTCCTGGCTTTATATTTAGCAAACAGTCATTAGAGCTCCATTAATCTTTTTATCTAATTCTCATAAAGAAAGCAAAAAAGCATAATTCCCACAATGTTTAAACATACCTTTTACTATTGTAACTGTGCTCTTGAGAGGTAACTATCCTCATACACTATGGCTGGAGAGTTCCCAGGCTGGATGCTGGAATAGTTGACCTGTCTCTTTCCAAAGTTAAAAAATAAAACACCTCCACAGCTGACTAATCACCCCCCAGCATATTGTTTAACCTGAACATAAACAGAGATGAAAAAGCATTCTTAGCCCGGTGCAGCGTGGACTCCCATCTTTGTCTGCGCTCCCTCATTTGGATGAAACTTCCATCGGCGCCTCTCCTCTCACCTTTGTGCTGAGCACGCTGGAAAATATCTAGCAAGGTGCATATATTTGAGAAAAGCACTAACTTGTCGTATCGTTGCTTAAGTTAGTCTTTCTGCTAGTCTTTCTGCTGCCGTCAAAAGAGAGCCCCAAGGCTTTGATGTAGAGCAGCCACGCTGGATTCATCACTTTAAGTTTCTGTTTCTGTTTTTATCTGTCGGCTGCTATCTTTGTATTTATATGGGAATCTGTAAGCTTTCTGACTTACACTCCTGGTGAGCTGGCAAACCAAACCTTTTAGTGGGAGCTGAGCAGATTTACACCCAGGAGAAACTCCAATCAATGAGGTTATTTGTTAAGAAAGGCGGAGGCTTTCTGAAGGCTGTTGAAGTTAAACTCCATGTTTGTTGTAGGGGTGAGGTGTTACTTGGTGCAGAATACCAAGTGCACGGGGAAACCAGATGAGACAAGGTAAAGATGTACGTGTAAACAGATGGAGAAAGGTGTTGCAGTTCAATTAAAGGCCTCTCGCGCTAGATGCTGTTGGAGCAACAGGAAGGTAATTAAACCGTACTGCATAAAACATGAACGCCCTCAACATAAGAGCTTTAAAGACAAAGAACTTTACTGAGCAACATCAGCCTGGAAAGCAACAGCACACACAAAGTTGGAATTTGACTTTGTGCTACTTCCTTTTGTTTACCTCATACTTCATGCAAGGACAGAACAAAGTTACGCTCTAGCTCTTTTTATTTCAAAAGAATGAGCACTCTGAAATTCAAAACCAGCCATGCAACAAGATGCATTCTTATGAGGAAAAAAACCTTGGTGCTTCAGGGTCTGCTGTTATCTCTACCAGGATGCTGCCTCTTTGCCAAATGCTGAGCGCTGCCTGGTACGGTCTGTTTTCTCCCCCTGCCTTTCAAGATAATAACTTTAATGTGGACCCAGAATTACATTTTGCCTTCTTTAAACATGGCAGTAATCTCTGACTCCTGCTGTTATTGAATTAGGGTGTGTGGGTGCATATGGGATAGAGGGATGAGGGTGGGTAGAGATAAGGGTCCTGGCTCCTAGCCTGTTACAGCACAGCGAGATGCGATGCGCGATGGCACCGCACGGATATTGGGTGCAGGACAGATCAGACAATGCAGTGGGGAAAAAAGTAAAGTCAAATTAACCTCAGGGAGACCCGAAGACACAATTTTGGAGGTGCAGAGTGGAAGCAGACGGTGGCGAGGAGAGGAAGGGCAGCAGTGGAGAGGATCTTCACCTCTCTGAGTAGAAGAAGCTGATGGAGAATGCTATTTATTCTATTTCCTGCCACGAGCCCAGAGGCTATTTCACTTATCTGGCTCTCATGCTCTTGCAGTGGCCAGGTAGCACTTCTCCCATCAGGCATGTTCAGACGGAAAGAGAACCAGTCCCCCAATTCTCCATACATGACGTGGGTAAAAAAATTGTGCTCATGTTACAATTTTTCATCTTTCTATTCTATCTATTCCTATGTATTCTATCTTTTTCCCCAAGCCCCTTCCAATTTTTTCGCTTTTCGTTTGCTCTTCCCACAGATGAATATCCCTCACATCAAATAAGGGTGGAGGATTCTTTGCCTGAAATTGATTGGTGACATTTTAACAGAATAAATATTTACCAGTCTCTGTTGTTAGGAGTAGGGTGTAGATAGTATCAGATTTTTCTTTTTCCTCCTTCGTATGATATAAACTTAATATCCCTGGTGCTTCCAGCTGACAGGAATATCACTGAATAAGTCATGTTAAGGGATATAAACATTCTCAGGTAAGGTGAAGTGAATCAAAACAACTTTACAGAAAACCGCTGCGTTCATTTTGAAATGCCACTCTGGTCTATTCGTCTGACCTTCACGTACAAAGTACAAAAAATCAAAGAAGAAAAAAGAAACAAATCACGTACATTTATTTAAACATTTCACTGATAATTCAGTTATTTTCTCTGCTCTCATTTTCATTCAGTTCTGTCTTTTTTTCCCCTCCTCCAGACAGAAAGCAGCCAGGACACATTTTACAGCGTGTATTGATTCCAGTAATAACTTCATGTCCAAACTTTGAGAGAAATCCTAGTTGGTGATTCCATTGATCTGAGCACAGCTGAGTTGAATTTGAGATGGGCTGAGTGTGTTTGTGGAATCAGAGGGAAGAGAAGAGATTTCAGGACTCTTTCAAACAAAACCAGACAGAATGTTGGCCTGGGATCCAGCACAGTGATCTTGAAACAGACACCTTGCCTCTGCAACTGAGCCAATAAAATAAGATGTTTCTTGTTTTGGTTTGTGCCGAGATAAAAAAAAACTTCTGGGTGTAAAAGAGATAAGAAGTCTGGAGAAAGTGTGTGATCCTAAAGGCAATTCCTCCACATGAAATATATCCAGAATTTCACTTCTGACACTTCTTAATGTTGTTTTGTGGGTTTAGGGAATCTTTTTGAAACTTTTAGACTGTATAATTCAATAAAGCAGATTTTATCAACCCATGTATTCATGAGCGGGGTTGAAAGCCAAAGAAAAGAAAACAGTGCAGAGGTGTTTTTCTGTTTGGCTTTAGAAGTGCTGTGAAATAGTCACCTTGAAGGATAAAACAGCACACCTGCTTTCAGTTTGTTGGTGTTTTATTTATGTTGTTTCTCACTTTCTTTTGTCCACCCCTGTGAGCGGAGACAGTTGGGAATACACCGAGAGGGGGAGGGTGTCTATCCCAGGAGAGATATGAGAAAGTGATATCCAAACATGCCAGCAACTATTAAATTTTCAGCAATAACAGCAGTTAATGTAGATTATGGCTGTAGTTTTGGTTTCAGTAAGGGGAGGCAAAATTAAATATGGAAGAGAAAGTGAATACTGTTAATTTACATTTACAATTTTACACATTAATATTAACCCAGTATTGTTAATGCACTGACTCTGACAATTATATTTAGTTTAACTGATAGAGAACTCACATATTTACATCTCTAACCACAAATAAAGATTTAAGTATAACAAAATAAGCACAGCATGCAAAGACTTTAAATGAAACTGCACTAGACTAATCTGAAAAAAGTTTTAGTTACAATAAATCATGCGAGGAATACTATCTTCTGGTGCCTTAGCTTTGACGGATGTTCAACTGTAGTGTCTTTTCAGTAGAAAGGTGACATTACATACCTTTCATCTAAAATAAGAATATACACATAATGATCTCTTTTCCACAAAGCACATGAAGAGGAGGCCAAAAGCATTTGTTCCCTCCTGAGTAATGTCTGCAGTTTAGCTGAAAGAATTAAAATAGTGAAAGTGGCAGAAACAAAACCAGGATTTTGTAAAATATCCACATCCACATCCTCATAAATGTAGAATGTAGAAAATGTAGAACAATAGTCTTGCTAAATGGATAGGCCCTTGTCCATTCCAAAAGAAATCATTTCTACAACTACATGCACCCATCATAGACTACTTCCTGCTCCCATAATGGTTGGAATCTAACAAAATTTCTTTTCTTTTGTGTCCTAGTTGCGGGCCCATGCCGTGGACATGAATGGGAACCAGGTCGAGAACCCCATTGATCTGTACATCTTTGTCATCGACATGAACGACAACAGACCGGAGTTCAAAAACCAGGTCTACAACGGCTCTGTGGATGAAGGCTCTAAACCAGGTAATGAAGCATGAGTGGATAGACGAAACAAGAAGTGCAGGGGAAATTACAGGAGAGAAGAATTTATTAAAATAGATTAAAGAAATGTGCGGAGGGGCTGAGGTGTTTGGGTTTGGGTGGACGGAGGAAGAGCTACCACTATATCAGGAGCGATTGGTGTCGTTAAGGTATGACTACACCAGTGAATCTTGGACGCAACAGAGAATTTTCCATTTCCCTTGATTTAGCAGACAGACGGAGAATCTGTCTCCTACAGTGGCTTTTCATTTAGCCGGCTGCAGCAGCAGCCATAAACCAAAGCGGCTGCTCAGGCTGGAGAGGAGATTGAGGATTAAATGTACCACGCTGTAGCACCACTGGGTCATTTTATGTCTAACCTCAGAGCGGAAGAATCACGGAGATGAGCTCTCTGTGTGCATGCGTGTGCGTGAGTGCGAGCCTGATGAGCCAGAGTTTATTGCACCAGAGGTGATCTCAAGAGGTGTCCAGGTGCTCATTTCCTTTTTTTCCCCCTTTCTTTTGTCCTTTCTTACTTCTTTCTTTCTTTTCCTTCCTTGTCTTTCCTACTTTCCTCTATCTTTCTTTCTTCTCTCCGCCACTGCTCTCCCCTCCCCCTCAGCTTTGCCCCACACAGCAGACAAGTCTCTGTGGCACGCATGACATTCAGCTGAACAATAATCATAAAAAAGAGAGTTTTAGAATTTAGAGCTCCAGTGGTTTCAATGGAAGGCCAATTACAGACTTGAATTAGTTTGCAAATTAAAGAGTCATTATGGGGACCTAATCCTGTCAGGCACAGCTTAGGACGCCCGTACAAAGGGTCCACATTAAACCCCCTAAGAGTGCAGCTTAATGAAATTACCCCGGCGTTGTGTGACACATTGTGATTCTTCATCTCCCTCTCTCTATCCCTCCATCTTGAGAAAAAAAAAGTGATGGGTGGAAGACTGATAGTTGCTCCACCTGGAATCAAACCAAATATGGAGTCTGTCCTCTATTTCTCTCTTCCCCTCTCCCACCCTCTGTTCCTGCCGGCTTTTTTTCCCCGTCTCGCTGAGAGGCCTTTAGAGTGCTCCCTCTGGCCGAGTCATTGACAAATGTTGCTTTGAAATGTAATGAAGTTTGAAATGGGAGCTGCGGTTACAATTATCCTCGGACAGGGGCTGTCACTGGCATGATATCACTATCTCTGGCAATTAGAATCGGCTGCGAAAGAGGGAGAGCAAGAGGGAGAGGGAGATGGAGAGATTGGGTGACAGGCAGTGATCCCACAGAGTTATATGAGTGTGTGGAGGCAGCAAACAAGTGGTGCATTCATGGAAGGATAGTGGCTTATTCTCTCCCAACAGAACTGTGTCTGTATATACTACATGTCTGTGCTTGTGCTTCTTGTCGAAGTGATTATTATTGTTGTTTATCATCAAACATCTAGATGGTTCATTGGCTAATTTTTATGTCGTAGTAATGCATAGTAATCAGTGTCAGAATAATGTGATTAAGGCTTAGCAATATTCTTCATCAAAATCTACTTATAGGACGTACAAGAGCCTTCTATTCAGTTAAAAAGAAATGGTACACATTATATTTACAGCATTGTGTAATGTATCAAGTAAAGGCAAAACTGGATGTGAGTAATGTGGCCGTAAACACTGATCACAATTATATCTGTGCATAATGTACTGTGTAATCTGTATTTGTAATTGTTTGAGTTTTTATGATTTACAGAACAGGTGTCCAACAATCCTCTCCTGCCATAAATCTGTAAAGATGTATTAGCATTACAGCAAGTGTTATGAAACATCAAACATCATAAACAAGTTGTGTATCAGCCATGTTTATGCACTTTTTTATTAAAAGTACTGTAACTGTTAGTAATATGCGTTTGCCCAAAGTTAGCCACCATCATACCAGACCAGTCTGCAGCAGCAAAGCCGGAGTGTGTTGAACTGATAAGGGTGTGTTTTCTGGTCATCATTTATTTTTCTTAAAGGGGGGTTGTGGTATTTGACACACACTGAAACTAAAATAAATCATATTTTAAGAGTTGCAGCATGCTTGGACATACGTGCTGACAGATTTTCTTTCTCTCATCAGGAACCTACGTGATGCACCTGTCTGCATTCGATGCTGACGACAACACCACGGCCAACGGGATGGTGCGCTACCGAATCCTTTCCCAGACGCCGCACAGCCCCATCCCCAACATGTTCACAATCAACAGCGAGACCGGAGATATCATGACTGTGGCGCCCGGTCTTGATCGAGAGGTCGGTTGTCATCCCAAAGCATCCACAAAAAGTCTTTTTAATGTTTTACAGATATAAAATCATGCATAATTAAGCAGCATGACTAAGAATTGTGTAATACTGTTTAGTCATTAAAATCTATAAAGACTCGAGGAGTGGCCACACAGTCTGGATGGCTGGCCGGATGACACACCTTTATCTTTTTATGAGCATAGCTCCCAAAAGCATTGTTTACTCTGATGACACTCTGAGATGCGTTTTCAGGCCATTTGTCACCACACCACAACTCATCTTTTTTTCTTTTTTTTTCTTTTTTTTTTATATACAGTAAATTGCCTTCTTTTGCGGTCACCTTGTTTATGGAGCTATAAAAGTTGTGACAAGATCCAAATGTGTTTATTCTCGCGACATGGATGTGCCAGTGACAACTCTGCAAAGAAATCTCCGAGACAGATCATCCTTCCAAACTGTCACCAGTGACAGACCTATTAACAACACATCACGTTGCAGTGGGCTGCGCGCTTGTGTGTGTGTTTGTGTGTATGTTTGTGCGAGTGTGTTTGTGTGGTAAAGATAGAGTGGAAATATCTGAGATAGAATGCCCTTGACACCTGTCAGACAAACACAAAAGCCCATATAATCACATCTACACTCGATAAAACACAGGCAATTGAGGGGGAAAAAAAAGAGAAAACTGGAGGGAGCGATAGAACAAAAGCAGAGCTGGGCAGACGGGGTATTACAATGACTTGGGAGGAAGTGAGAGTGAATTTGGCAATGAAGATAGGGTGATATAGACAGAGAGAAGCAGGATGAGACATGAGGCTGCCAGCGGGGGAGAGAGAGAGGTATGAGGGGAACATGGAGTAAAAATGTCTCAGCTGAACCTCTGCTGCTTATTTTTACTGTTTTTTTTCTCTATACTTCTAATACAGCCAGTCACCCCTGATGTAGGATTAAACTCCTTGCCCCACTATACACACACACATATAAGTATAATATATATATATATAAGTATATATAGCACATAAGCATATAAGTATGTTTATATTATTATGCTTGTGGAGACACATACTGACATAGTTTTTTCCTACCTTTTTTAAATCTATATTTATCCAAGTATCACTGAGAGCTCCCTTTTCCAGGAGCACCATGCTCACCATCACTGAGTTATAAATATTCACTGCTAGAAGATGCCCAGTACAACCTCTACGTGATGTGGCCACTGAGCAGCTCCACTAGTGTAGATTTGGGTTAAGGACTTTGCCCAAAGGCACCTCAGTGGTGGTAATGAGGGAGGGACGAGCACTGCGGCTTCACCAACCAAAACCACACATGCTCTCACACTCACAGTCTCAGCAGCCACAGCAGGCAGCTGTTTTTCATTAAAAGCTCTAAAAATCCACTGTATACTACCTGATGAGCAACAGACACAGTTAGCAACAAACTAATGAATATACAGTTTTTTCAGCTAAAGAGATATTTAGATATTAGATATTTCCCTCAGGAGCTCAGAGAGCCCCAAAAGAAAAGAGAGTTAATACTGGACTTACATTTGCCAGGTGGCTGGAAACACAAGTCCAAATGAATAATAATGTTGCTCCATAAAGAGTGAGCTGAGTAAATACACAACTGCTTGCTAAAAAAAAGGAACTTAAAGGTTCCCGGTGGCTTAACTGTGCATCTAAACAATGCTTGAATTAAAGCGCCTTAAAATCAGCTTTGCATATGTTTTATGGGGGAGGAATCGCCCCAAAACACATTTGTTAGACTTCATGGATGCACACAATGCATTTGGTGGGTAAAACTGAATCCACATGGCTATTGCTTTTTTACAACAGAAATCCACAGGGCATATGATGATCAACTTGATAAACTATCAAAGGTTAACCATAGAAAACATTTAAAAGTGTATTGACAGATCAATCATGCATGCACATTTCCACAAAAAAAAACACAAAAAACACATCATTCTGTTTTCCTGTAACATTTTTCTGGCAGATGAGAAGTCTCAAACCGTGCAAGAAAAAAAAATCTGAAATTATATACTAAACATAAACTTCACATGAAAACTCTAGACAGCACACTGCCGTGCTTCCCTGGTCCATTTTTAGTCAGCACTTTGGCCCTTTGAAACTTTGAAGGTTCCTGCATCTTTCTTCCCATCTTGGGCAGGGGTGTTGGAGGTGTAAGTTGCAAAAAAAAAAAAAAAAGAAAGAAAAAAAGAAAGAAAAAAACACAGGCATCTATTTTTAGTAGTCATCCTCCCTTGCGCCTCAGCTGCATCCCCTGCTGTCTCTTATCCTATCCTCTGTTCTTTACTTTTGAAATGTCTTCTTCCTCTTCTTTCTATACTCCCACACTGATACTCTTCTAAAGGTCTGGTCTGCAGTGGACTTTTAAGAGCTTGTTGACAGTAACAGACCTCAGTCCTTTAGAGGAAGCTGGGTGTGCTGCGGTGTTGTTGCAATGCTGAGAGGTTCAGAGGAGCTCTACATAATTACTCCCTTGTCTAATTAGTGAGAGTGTTGTGTACACGCTGTACACTGGCTGATGGGACAGTCAGGCAAGCACTGCCTCTAAACAAGATATGGAGAAAGAGAGGTGTGTGTGTTTGTGTGTACGCACGGGTGTTAATGAGAGTGTGTGTACGAGGTTGGAGTTCAGCGTCTCGTCTAGCATCGAGATGAGAGGAACTGAGAGGAGCTGTCTAATCGTCGTGATGTGGCGTCCTGGCCTAATTGGGATATTTACTCGGTAATTAGCAGGTGAGAGAGACACTGGGAATGTAATTGGGAATCTCAGTGACGAGACACATTATCCAGACAGTCGGCTCCCGGGTTCTATCTTTCCTGCAGCCTATTAACTGCACCCTGGGATGGAGGATGCCGGTGAAGAGAGGAAGGAAAGGAGAATGGGGAACAGAGCAGGACGGCTAGAAGCAGACAAATGCACCCAAGCACAAAAACACAAATAAAAGAATCATATTTCAGCTTCCAGTGAAGTGACACTATGTCATTTCAAAAGATGAAATGGCATTTATCATTCCCTCATATTATTGCTCCATAGATAGTCTATTAATCTCTGTCAGTTGGATCATTGTCTTCACATCTGTCCATCAATGGCACTGAATAAGCAACGCCTTTGATGACATACCCATGGGGAGGCTTCACAGTGCAGCTTTCAGATGGTGTGAAGTCTGGATACGTTCCGCTGAGGAGGTTTCAACGCAGTCGAATGAAAGAGTTCACCCTGGTGATTCTGTGTTTCAAATAAGACCATGGATGGCTACTAGAGAACAGAACAGAGACTCTGATTTTTTTTTTTTCTTTCCTCTGGGAGTCACAGTTTGTGGCTGTTGCTGGAGACTCTTGGAAGAGAAAGCTTTTTTTTTCAGATGAATAACTGCACACTGTGTTCTTTTATGTCTCTGCCTTTCACAGAAAGTGTCCCAGTATACCATCATCGTGCAGGCCACAGACATGGAGGGCAACCTGAACTTCGGCCTTTCTAACACAGCCACCGCCATCATCACTGTCACGGATATCAACGACAACCCTCCCATGCTGACCTCCAGAACTGTGAGTTGCTACGAATGAGGAGGAGTCGGGAAAGGGGTAACAGTTTTACAGAGGGGAGGGTTTGGGTTCAGAGTAGAGGGTGAAAATGATGAATATGTTTAGAGAAAAAGAAATAGACAAGGCTAGAGAGAGACAGAAGCTGAAGAAGAGGGGGCAAGAAAAGGATATGGAGAGGAAAGATGAGGGGAAAAAGGAAATGACTACAACACTTTGTTGTGTCATTACACAGGAAGATTTACACAGGACAGTGGTGGAGGGTTATGAAGTGCAAATGGCACTTACTCATTTCCTTGTAGAGGATGCACATGCACATGCACACACATACACACGGAAAAACTAATTATCATAACTATATAAAAACATATCATTGACTTTCATCAGCAAGAAAACTAGAGCCAGCAAATTATTAATGATGGCTGTCGTGATATTCAGAATGATGATTACATTACAGAAGGTCATTAGAAGGTTCTTTCTTTCGGTGCTGCTAAATGCTCAGACGTGTAGGTGGAACATAGGAGGTGGCAGCAGTATTTCTCACTGACAGCTGGAAAGAGTAAAAGAAAAGTCTAAGCTATTTTATTTGCGTGGCTTTGGATGAAATTCTCAAGACTCAGTTTTTTTTTTTTATTATTTGATGTGGCAGAGACATGCACTTGTTTAGAGAAGTAAATATGGTGAAAAGTGAAGTCTGCATTCTTATTTCATGTTATGGTGGAAAATCTTTTTAGGTGTAGGTGAAGTATGGCTTCAGGTGTCAGAGCGATTCAGTATGTGTGCATTCCTATCGGCAGTGATGAGAGCATGGGCCTGTTGGATAGATAAGGTGCTTAGCTCTGCAACTGCGGGCATAGCGGCTGAAGCAGTATCAGCAGTACACTGGGCTTGGCTCTTTGAGGCGGTAGCAGAGGAGTTAGCATTAGCATTTGCCCTGTGGGCTATTAAGACCCTATGATGATGAGTTAGCGCTGGCGGTAAGCATGTGTCAGCCATAGAGCTCATCAGAGAGCCGCTACATCACACACAGCAGGAAATGTACAAAGAGAGGGCAGAGGAAGAGGGAGGAAAAAATAATACACACAAAGGAGATGGTGAGCCGAAAGAGAACAAAGAGGGAAGAGGAGCTGATGAGCGGACCACCATGTAGGCTCCAAGACGAAAAATGAAGAGAGGCAGAAGTGATGAGAGAATGATGGGGAGAGGAGAAAGAATGAAGGATTATTTGGTCACAGGAGCTATTTTCTACAGCAGCAGTGATAAAGCATAGACACGCCGCGTTGTAAATCAGAGGCCTTTCCTGACTCGGCATCCGCCTCTGATTTAAGATTCCCTGCTGATGGTGGCGTATTGATGATAGTGGCCAGTAATAGATTCATATTCTCTAACTGTATTCCACCGTGTTTAAGTGCATTTCCATCATCGCCACAGAGGGAAGTTAATACTATCATGGATATTGATGATAAACTTTAGTGGAGGTTTTGGAGTCACGATGAGGGGAGCACTTTTACCCACTCCCTTCATAAATCACCCATTTTAGTGGTGGGATAACATAAAAGCCATTTTGTTGAGAATGCAGGCCATTATGCAAATATTTAGTGTTTGCAATAAACCCCATAGATCTTTCAGCGTGTCCCAGAAATATAAAGTTTGGGGAATTTGTCTTTAATGTTGATGATTAATATTTCATCACGCCTATCAGAGGCTGCCCTATTTTTCAAAGCGGCAAAGGGTGGTTTATGCGTGTGGATGTGAAGGCTTTTGGTGCTTATTCAGGGCTGCATACATGCTTTGCATTATTTCTGTGATGCAGACAGATGAGATGAAATGAAAAAAGTTATTCATCTCTTTTGTTTGTTAACGCAAACAGTACTGCAACAGCAACTGTATCTCACATGGTACTGGATATATTGCAGTCACATGTAGAGACCTACAATCCCACAATCAGGGGTATCGCTGTGCAGGATTTACTGCAGTGCTTCATTTGGCCTCCTTCCTATACCATCCTCGCAAAGTTCCCGTGATGAAGTTCCCTGTCGCTTCTCTTCTCTCTCCTCTCACCTCCCCTTGCCTCCCTTAGTCTTTCCCCACTGCCAAAATACTGACAGAAGGGTGAGGCTGTGTGCAAAAGGTGTTTTGTCAAGTGCTGTGGGTAAGCCAACTGCACTCTGTGCCAATCACAATCAGAGAGCTGCCTGCTCCCTTCATTTAGTCCAGCAGTCTGGGACAAGACACAGTATCACAGAAAGAAAAACTACCTGATCAGAGAAAATCTGAGCCTCTGCTATAAGACACCTCCATCGTGCAACAATTCACTGTTGAACCCATCTACAGTATACTACCAAAAGCAATGAAAAGAATAGGCAGAGTCAACACCGTAGTCAGCTAATAAATCATTAAGAGAGCGAGAGAAAGAGAATAACCCCAAGGTATTTCTAAGAGAAATCGAGATGCTGTCTTTTTAAAATCACAAATGTTGAATCATAATCTATTATTGACAATAACACTACCAAACGTCAAAGCTCACTCTCATACAAAATGAAAGCTGGTCTTAAAGAGAGAGAACAACCATTAAATAGAACTGAATGTATTAGAGAATTGGGAGGACCTCAAAAATCTAGACATTTTTTATTTAAATTCTCATTGGAAAGTTTTACTTTTAAGGATATAATCATGAAGATTCAATTCAGTAAATGTAAGACTAGCTGTCACCAAATGAGGTGGCCCAGTGATGACAGCCCTTGCATTTTCAATATTACAACCTGGATGTCTGCAACAACTTTGCTGAGGAAAATCACACACAACGCAAAGTTAGGCTTTTAACAAGGTTTGTAATACCACAGATTCACTCTTCAGCTCACCTGTGTGTGAAGTGTTTTTTTTCTGGTCTCTGCTTGTGTTGCGAGTAAACGGTAACTATGGCTGAACAAACAAAGAAATGATCGGTGATTACAGATGATGAAACTTGAAACTAAAATTGAAGTGAGGTCTGAAAACAACCTGCAATTACACATTATTGTTGTAGGTGCCAAGAAAGACAACTAAATGAAAATTACATCTTAAAACATGGCATGAATACTTATTAGCAGAGAATTGTTATTGTCTCCTCGAACTTGCTCATGTCAGCTGTCAACTTGATTTTGGTGTGTTGAAATGCATCTAGTACCACAGTATCGAAATCAGAGCTGCAAATTTTGGTTCAAGCATATTTGGAGAACTTCACCATAGCAATCTAAAATCACAGCATTCAGTTGAGTTGGAGTGAACCAAGTGTAGAGTTATATGAGACTCCTAGCTGACTTCCTGTACATCCCAAAAGCTGGTATCACCAACTTGTTTTACCTTTTTTTTTTTTTACCAGAGGAACAGTCTGAAATTAATTTTCTGATGACATAAGTGATGACAGAGTTTTATGTGTAGGGACTTGAAAAAACTGCCATGCTATGTAAAATCACCAATGGGAAAAATAAATAAGACTTTTATTACATGAGATCTGATTCCTTATGTAGCTCCTCCCACTGCCTCCAGCCTATAAAGAGATAATGAGAGAAGAAATCTTAAACTGAGGTATTGATGATAAGAGTTGTGGTGGGCCCTTCCAAGTCTTCCAATTGATCTGGTTAACTCTTGCCCTCAGTTGTTACTGTGTGCTGAGAAAGAAGATGCTCAAGGGCCCTTAGGAGCTCAAGAGCCATCTCTGAAGTTTTATTTTATTGAATTGGCATTGGGGAGTCCTTGAACCAAACCACAGTAATAAAGCACTCGAGCACACACATACGTGCACTCGCTCTGACACAAACATACGACAGCCTGCCTACTTATCCAATGCAGGCAGTGCATCAGGACCACCCGGACTTGTCTGTTGTCTTAAGAATGTCATTGAGTCTCTGAACAGCTCTCCTGATGCAGCCCCCTAATCTGCCCGCTGCTGTCGGCTGTTTGCTGGGTGAAACAGGCAGGGTTGCCAGTCAGGGTATTATGGTCTGTTGGAGTGTTTGGTCTGGGGCTTTGCTCTTTGATATCCTACACTCACATAAGCAGCTCAGTGGCTCTTCCACGCCTGTTACCCGTGGTGACACGGTGACTGTATGGCGCTACACGCCTGTTGCCTCCAGATGAGTCGAAGACACGCCAGCTCGCTCACCTTCTGACCCCACGTGACCGGCGGAGAGTTGATGGGCAGCACGTGTGGGCGGGGCTGCGGTCGACTGGTGTTTTACAGGGTAGCGGGTGCAGTGGTTGCTGTTGTTGGTTTCGTCTTTTGTGGGCTTTTATCCCCTGAGCCTTTACAGCTTTGATCCATCCCCACCATAACAGACACATGACAGACAGCAGCTCACTCCTCATCAGGCTTATCAGGACAAAGCACATGTGTTTGTACAGCACGGGGGAAACTATAAGCCACTCGTATACGCTCAAACAGCTGTTTTAACCCTCCCCACTGCTCACTCCTTTCTGTTCATCTATTCTCTCCTCCTTTGTCACTATGGCTTTCAAGAGAATGAAATATTATTGCTCATCAAGGATGGGCACAAAAAAGCAGAAAACACTGAAACTGGAACAATGCCCCTGTGTGCATGTGCTTGCTGGTGTGCATCTGTGTTTACTGCTTGTTTACTACTCAGCGGTGGTAAAAGCGAGATCATTAAACTCACTCTACCTGAAAACCTGAAAGGAGGACCGGCTCTATAAAGTAAAAAATGGAAAAGAGTGAGGCACCGCGTGGCTTTTTGTAGAAATTGCCACACTCAAATGGCTTAATGGATTCAAAAGACATCAGCTACAGTAAAAAAGAAAGATATTTTGATGCAACAGATCACAAGGTAACATTTTACTCTACTTTCTGCAGTTTTCCGGCGAGGTCCCCGAGAACCGAGTCGATGTTGTGGTGGCCAATCTGACGGTGATAGACGCTGATCAGCCGCACTCGCCTAACTGGAACGCCATCTACAGGATCATCAGTGGGGACCCAACCGGGCACTTCACCATCCGCACCGACCCTGTCACCAACGATGGCATGGTCACTGTGGTGAAGGTAAGACTTTTAATAGAGGTCAGTGTAGAAGAAACTGCAGTATCTCTTTTTTTTTTTTTTCTGCGCTGACTGTTGAATCCCCTCTGGAGTTAGGCACAAGCAATAATAATAGACTACAGAGTTAAATGTAGACAGGCTGGGGTCTTTGTCTTTCATGTGCCCCTTACTGTCCAAATGAGAGATTGGATGCTGCTGCGCCCTTCAGAAACAGCTCATACACTCACACACAGACTTAAACACAATGCCTGGCGAGACCACTGTAGCAAATTAGCTATTGATTTCTCAATTACAAAGGCAACGGTTTTTATACACTCATAATGTTCAAGCTGCTGTGGTAAATGACAGCAACAACATAGCCGTGCCTCGTAACAACCTGATATGTTAGTGTTCAACCTCTCAGACAAAGGTTGTCCAGAGGGTTAACCTATTCGGGAAAATATACAGGACACAGGCACAAAATCTGTATGATATAGCTCATATTGAGTGTGTGTGTGGAGATGTGTGCCCTGCTGAATGGCCTTTATCATCCGTATTTCTGTGTTCATCCACAGGTGGCTCACTGTAAATGTGTTTATCAGGTGGCATGCGCTTTATAGAAATAACTTGTTTATTTGTGTGACCCTGAGGACCCAGGGGTTTTCTCCCCATGTATCTGACTCCTGCAAATCACATCTCATATCCTACAGTAATGTTTAAAAGATAGCAATAACATCCCCCTATAATTCCCACAGCACCCTGAGCAATGAGCATTGGCATTTTGCTTCTCTTCATTATCTCTAGATGACTGCCTTTTATAATCCATTCCTCTCAATCCCTGATGTAAAATTCAGCAGGCAGCCGGGTAGCCGTAAGCTCCCATAAAGGTCCCAGGGGAGGTTATCAGGAAATCATAAAATAAGAGACAGGACACCCCCTGGGAAGAAACGAGAAATAGACTGTCTCAACAAGTAAACAGAGGGGCTTCAGCTCACTCAGGGAAAGACAGACGGAACGGTTCACATCAGACAGTGTGCGATAGGTAAAGTCAAGAAGGTATAAGACGGCGCTGCCTTGGCGTTGCCTTGGTGGTTTTTTTTGGCCTATTTTTACCAAGCTGTCCGCGGCTACTAGTGCAGGGACATCGAATCGCACTGACACCAAAGTATGCGGCAATCTCCCACGAGGGACCTGGGCTCCCCTGTAAACAAGGGCCGAGGTCTTAACCAGAACGTGTCACACATTTACACCTCTCCCTGGGGAGTTTAGGAGGCATATTCTCATTTCGCCGCACGGTAATGGAGCCAGTAGACAAACAGGCGCGTGTAAAAAAACACACACAAACGGAGCTTCTTGGTTCGAATGAGTCATTAAGATATGTAAATCGCAGCTTATGATAAACACGGAAGATGACAGGGGAAGCGGAGAGGAGGAGAGAAGTGAGGCGAGGATTGAGGATTGAGGCAGGCGGACCGCAGAGAGCATAGATCACAGGAGGGGAGGGAGGGCAGAGGTGAGAAGATGGGGGGCTTGGAAGTTGGAGTCCGGCGGAACAAATTAAGTAAAAGGGAAAGAGAGGAACGAGCGAACCGATACATAAGAGATGTAAGATGTGATGGCTCATGGGCAAAAGATGGAAGCCGTGTTATTGACCTCTCACCCCTCTGGCTTCCCTCAGGGTGTGTGTGTCCGAGCGTGTATGTGTGTTTTAGTTAGCCTACAGCTATACTCCAGACCTCCCTGTGCTCAGAATACCACTGGCTGTAGATCAAAGAGCCTGGAGCGTGGTTCGCCTGTAAATAGGTTCCCAGTGCACCATGGGGTCACACACGAATACACACCCATGTGCTTACATTTACTCTTTGTGCATGCACACACATGGGCAAACTGTAATACCAGCTAACACACACGCAAACAAATCCACTCCAACGCCCTTGTCAACCAAGCCTGCCTGATTAGGAATGGGTGTTTTTTCCTTTTTTTTTTTCTTTTTTTTTTTTATATTTCAGGGCTGTGCTGCCACAACATCCACTCATAGCACACAGGCAACGCAACATACAGATGTGCTCAAAATCATTAACATCACCACCAAACACAACAGACATGAGCCCAGTGGTAGTAATCATCATCCGCCTATTTAGAAATGTGCCAGCAGTACCTACAAGCAGCGAATTTGTCCTCTCTTTTTTTAATTTCCTTGCTTGTTGTTGTTGTCATTTGAACCTGATCGTGTAGTCTTCATTAGGAGCACACGGAACTGTCACTCTGGTTTAAGCTCAGCCAGCAAAACCCCCTGTAGAGTAAACACACACACACACACACACACTCACACACTCAAAAGGCAGAGGCATGACAGCACCCTATGAATAGTCTAAGCCCCGCTGTCTCTATCTCAGGGAGTGTGTGTGTGTTGGTTAGTTGTTTAGAGAGAATATGGGTCCAATTCATCAGGGGACCACTTGACACGGCATCTGTTCATTTATCATGTCCTTTATCATCAACAAGGTTCAAGGCATATTCCCCAGCCACTGGCAGAAAGAGAAATGTTGACAGGGGTTTTAACACTATAATCAGCACAATATTTATAGTACACTCCCTATGCTTGAGCACTTGACATGGTTTGCTCATAAAAAAATAGTAATGCCACTAATAGCAGAAATACTCACTGGCCCTTCAAGAGGAAAAAAGGCTTTGTTTTCTAATTTCTCCGTCTGTGAGGCAGTAAGGAACACTTGAAGTAAAGAATGTATTTATTTCCACAATGATAAAGATTCACCTCCTTTTTCCACTGACAAAGTAAGATAAAATTATACATAGAGGATATTGTGATGAATACACTCCGGAGCAATGATAACACTGCAGTAAATACCTTATAAATATAGTACTTTTTAATATGTTTTGAGGCTGTAATTTGTGGTGGATTTCACTGGACTGCATTAAAGGTGTTTTCCACCCCTCCCCCCCGAATTTTGTGTAATCTGTTAGTAAACTGACAAAGTGAAATACTATAGCAGAATAATTTCTGTCTTTAATTGTCTTTAACTGAAGGCCAACAAATGTATTCAAAACCACTTGGGTTTAGTGTTACTTTCTCCTCTCACACTGACATTAATTTCTGCCTTCCTCCAGCCAGTAGACTTTGAGATGAACCGCGCCTTCATGCTGACGGTGGTGGTGTCCAACCAGGCCCACCTGGCCAGTGGCATCCAGTCCTCGCTCCAGTCCACAGCCGGGGTCACCATTTCTGTCCAGGATGTCAACGAGCCCCCTTACTTTCCCACAAACCCGAAACACATCCGCTTCGAGGAGGGTGTCCCCGCCGGGACCAGCCTGACGTCGTTCTCAGCCTCAGATCCTGATCGACTACAGATGCAGCAGACAATCAGGTATTGAATGAATACAATAGATCAGACCACAAAATGGGAATCCTAATTGGGCTAGCGCTGACATTTTAATAGCCTGCCATTAGTTTAATTTTCTTCTGGTGAAAAATCATTTAGATCTGATTAGATAACTTCCATTACATATGGTAAGTCTCTAGACCCTGAGAAGTACTGTCTGATTGAAGTCAGGCTAGCTGCTTTGTGAGTACGGGCTTGGCAGAAATTCCTTCCATATGCACTAACAGCAGGCTAAAAAGCCTCTTGGATAGGTTCCATGTCAGTAGTTAGGGGTCAAAGTTCAACAAGGGGACTATATTTTGGCATCACCCATCTCTCAAACTCTTACTGTGTGAAGTTTATGAGCCAGCGGAGAACTCTGAGTAAGGAGGGGAAGGTTAATAGGGAGCAACAGCCTCGGGGGTAATCAGAAGTGTGTGCATTCTGTAGGTTGCATGAGTGCATACATGCAGGTACGTACACACACACACACACACACACACACACACACACAAAGAGCGAGAGAGAGAGAACAGGAGAGATGGAAGGGGGGGTAGAATAAAGAGAACAGCTGGCTCGAGTCCAAATGCCTGACACAGCATTATGTCCACCCACAGTGTTCTTTCTCTGCACTAAGCCTCTTTGGATTTTAAACGTAAACCAACCTTTAAATGACCAGCAGGCCTTTCTTCAGTCCTGCTGTCAGCTTGACAGTAGCGGCGACTGCATTATGGCCTTTCAAACTTACAGGTAATCTATTAAGTACACTTTGCAGCATATTGATGTTGCAAAAGCTTTAGATTAGGATCACTTTCAACACGCTGAATGTCCTTATAGATTACAGCCAGTGTCTTGGTGTGATTTCTAAACGGTTGATAACATGGCTGTTCGCTGTGACATTAACACCACCTCTTTCCAACCCTCACACTGATTCCCATTTTCTCTGGGGAAAAGATCTAAACAAATTTCCCAGTTAATTTCACAGCAAATGAGAGTAAATTGGGTGTACATTATAATTTAGGAAGAAGCCAAAGTCACCAGCTGGGCTCGGTCCCTTTCCCTCTCTGTCTCTCTTTCTCTCTCTCTCTCTCTCTCTCTCTCAGTCTCTCTCACTCTCACATCCTCTCTCATCCTCTCTCCCAGCTGAATTCACTTTGACCTCTTTGGTTTCCTCCCTGTTCTTCTGTGACCTGTGCAAGACTGCAGTGCATCTTTACATCATGGAATTAAGTTAGCCCTCTACAAGGGTCCTGTGGTCTGTCACGGTCTCCTTAACACAAACCAAATCTCCCTTCTCTGCTCTCGTCACAAGAGGAAGCGGGACTGTAGAGATGGCAAATCCACCACCTCATCTCCATCTGGATAGGATCACTATCAATCCCCCCTGCTTTACACCACTTCCATAAAAGGTGTCTACTGTAGACTGTTATGCAAGGACACTAATCACAGCTGTTTCCTCCGTCACTTGAATTCTCATTATTCCGGAGAATTAGGAATCCGGGGGCTCATTCTTGCCAATCAGCTAAAACCCTCTACGGTGTTTGCGTCACTCTATTAAACTTTCATTTTTGTACTTTTATCCCACAGATCTGATCTCGGTGCACATACATCCAAGCCCCATCAATCAAATAGTTAGCTTAGTCTGTTTGCATGGGGGAGACATTTAGATATGACACCTACACAGCTTGTGTTACATGTAATTTATGGCGAATGTCTTTGCATATGACAAAGAGCTCTATGTCTTTGTAAATGAATGGTGGAGATACATAAAAGGATGAGCCTCAAGGAGAAGATTTAGAGGGAGCTGTAAAAGTCGAAAGTAAGGTAAAAAAAAAAAAAAAAGACCTATGGGACTGTGGAGGGAGGTGGAAAGAAGCCGATGAGCTGACTCCCGGTCAAGGTTTGAACTTGACAGGTGCTCATCAAAGCGGGGACAGACTGACAGTGTCCTGTTGGGGGCGATGAGGAGGCGATGTGGACGGGGGCAGGTCGAGGGGGAGTAGGGCGGAGTGAGGCGTCATGCATCACCTGTCAGACACCCGACCAGTAAGGTCGAGACACAGGATTGGAGGCACTGGCATAAATGATTACCCAAACCGCCTTGGCTAAGCTTGAGACATGCATTTTTCATCCTCAGGGTCAGGGGTTTGAAAAATAAATGTCATACCTCTCCCTGCTGCTTGCTAAGATCACTAACCTGCCAGGCCTAATCATACATCCAGCTATATGCACACACCATCCATGTCCCAAATGAGAGAAACCTTCAGGTAGAGGAGTGCTCAGGAAAGCAATGGAAATAAGACGTGGGAAGGAATAGTAAAACTTTCACACAAAATCTAGCATTTAAACCAGATTTTTTTTCTATTATAAAATAGCGTTAGAGTAAACAAGAACTGTTTACCTTTGCAAGGAGACCAAAAATTGGCATAGCGCTTCATTAAAAAGTTAGCGATGGAGACTGCCAATTGCCCGCAGTAATGTTGTTGACAGTTGGGACTTGTAAACAAAAACACTGGGCGCCTTCACAATCATCATTCTAATGGTCGGAGTGGCCCTCTCGTTTACCGAGCTCCATCAGAAAAAGTGAAGTAAGGGAAAACGGCTGTTTAAAGCCAACCGCATTCTGCTCATAACTTAGCTGGAGATTTCCTTTCAGAGCAGAGCTAATGCTGCAGTGGATTGTCTGTTCAGTGTGGTGGAAATTAGCTTGGCTGCAAAGACCGTGCATTCAGGACTTCATTTGCTTCATATAAGGTCTATTACATCTGCACTGAGGGCTGTTTAGGAGACTTAATTAAAGTGTGGCGGTGGACAGAGCACTCTGCTTTGTGAACAAACCTTTGTGTTATGGCTTTTATCATCAGAGAGCACACAGCCACTTGTGCTATCATACAGTGTGGCCGGGAAAGAATAGGGTCTGGTGGTATTTTATAGCCCATTACAGAGGACTCTTGCTCACACTTTCACACATCATTTTCTGCACTGTCCCGTTTTGTTTTTTTCACATTTTTCTCGGTTCCTGATCGTAATGTCCAGTTAAACCAAATTCCAAAGAGAAGCATTTTCCTTAAATATTATAGCATATACGGATAATTCACGATAGAGGTAAAAAGAATTTCTTTTGTGTTGCTCATATTTCTAGCAATAGTTCATGTTTTTGTGAAATGCCGTTATGCGCTGTCTTGCTGAAAGTTAAATGTGAAGACTGATACCACCCTAAATGTCTATATAGTAAATATGAAGCTGGAACCAGAAGATAATTAGCTTAGCTCAGCATAAAGACTAGGAGCAAGGAGAAACAGCAAGAAGTAAAGAAAAAAAAATCCACTCATAGTACCACCACCTCTAAAGGTATTTGTGGAAAAATAGCAGGTTGTGTTTATATATGGAGTTTTGTGTCGTACTACTTCTTAGCCAAAATCAGTGACTTTTGGACTCACTGTCACCATGAGGTTGCCAGGCAATTAACAGACTCCAGAAGGTTTGTGTACAGATTAAACAAACAAAGTATGCCATGTTAATTAGTGACCTTTAGAGATACCAGGATGAGATTTTTTAAACTTTGGACAGAACCAGGCTCTTTTTTTTTTTTTTTTAATCTGCTCCCCATCTTAATGCTAAGCTATTCTGAGTCTGCTGACCCTAACTTCATATTTACCATACATACATGTGAGCGGCATCAATCTTCCCATCTAACTGTGGGCAAGAAAGCAAATAAACGTATTTCCTAAACTCAAACTATTCATTTATTATATTCAGCAGCATGGTTATTTCCAAGTTCCTGCTATTTGGGTGAACTGACCCTCTCATTTCCCTTAGCTAAGTAAAAAGTCATCCAGTTTGTCTTCCCACTGGAAAGACAAACATAGAATAGACAGTAAGAGTCAGTTTGGCATGGCATAGCCGATAGACATGCAGCTGAACACCAAAAGAGCAGTAGGTATCATGTCAGTCTTAATGAGCATATTAAAACCAGATCATACAGCCATGCTGCTACTTCCGATTGTCACCTCTCCCCGTCCCTATTTCCCCCCTCCCGCCCATTCCTGATCATTTCCCTCACTCTTTTATACCACCCTCCCACTGTGATGGGCTTGCTGAGTCCTGGTGGTGATTTCACAGCCCGCCAGTTCGTGGCTGTGGGCTTGGCTAGCCTGTGTGAAACCGTCTAGAGTGTGGGAATGTCATCTCTGTGATCCCCTTCCCCGCACCGCTCTCCGCCTGGGATCATGCCCACTGCCTGCTGGGAAAATCCCACCTCCCTCACTGCAGGAGAGAGATTATACTCTCTGTCCACACTCCCTTCTTACCCCTCCACCCACCCCTTCAGGCTTTCATTTCCCTCCATGTGAGCAGAAATGTACATGTGGTATTTAATGTTAATAAACAAGTGGGCTGTGCAGTGACAGTAAGTACCCTACAATTCAATAAATATAAAAGCAATGTTAAGGTCAAATCCATTTCAATTTGGATGGATTTAAAAGCTGGAAGTGTATGTCACATAACAACATGGCCTTATTGCCCAAACTGACATTCAGTAAATGAAATGGGATTGATGTAAAAACCTCGTTGCGTAAGCTCAAGGTGTCACATGTCTACAGATGATGTGTGGCACACGAAAAAGCGAGATTGCAACCAAGAGAGGTGGCGGTTGATGAACTCCGTATCACAGAGGGAATGATACAAGGATGAGAAGATACAGACAGGGATAAGAAAATGCATGAATACAAAAGCACAGCGAGATGAGGCGAGGCGGCACGGGTCGAGAGAGAGATCAGATAGAATTGAAAGTGTGGAGCGAGCTGAAAGCTACAAAAGCCTGAGAAACAAGAACAGTTAGATCAGAGTGAGATTGAGATTCAATCCCGGAGAAGATCCCTTGTTCCTTCCCTGCCCTTTATCCCTGGGGAGTGTCACAACCTGCTACCACATCCACTTTCCTGTTTGACGATCAGTGTCAAGATCCCATCATCCGGTCTCCACCCTATACCCAGCCTCCCCACGCACACACGGGAACATTTGCAAACATATAAACACTAAAATATGCATGTATATAAACCCGTAAGGCACTTTAGCTTTCTCCAACATAAGCAAACACTTCCTGGTATATGTGCATGCATAGCACACACAGGCAGTTGCAGCAGTGCTTAACTAGGGAGGTAATTGACTTCAATGCCTGGTACACGGGAGTGAAAAATGAGGTGAAATTGACTGTAGGCTGCAGGCCCTGGAGGAGAAGTCAATGAAGAATTAAACTGTGTGAAGGTCAGGCTGTTGTGATTTCTGTGGTTGTGTGTATGCGCAGGCAATCTATGCACGCACAGGCGCAAGAGAAAATTTCCCACTCCTTGTAAACACAAAAACACTAGCGCTAACTTCTCCATCGATCCGCTCTTCTGTGTCTTTAGGTATTCAAAGCTGAATGATCCTGCAGACTGGTTGTCCATCAACAGAACCAATGGTCAGATCGTAACCACAGCCATGCTCGACCGGGAGTCCGTCTACGTCAAAAACAATATATATGAAGCCACGTTCCTGGCAACAGACAATGGTAAGAGCCTCTGTTAATACACATGTTTTATCAGTGTAAAACCAGAGTGATGGAGGCTGTTGCTTCAGAAGTACCATTTTTTTTAATCCTTTCGATTTATGTCCTCATTCCCACATTTTCACATGCCTGCACTGTTCATTTTACAACCCCAAAAACAGTTCTTGCCAACACTGAAATTAATAATATGTAATCAATCGAATTACTATTATTATAACAAATTAGAGGTGGGGGTTTTAAAGAAAACACAGTGTATAATTTGAGCACATTTGAGCCATTACTGTTTTGGATTATGAAGACACAATTGTGTTACTTTGTTTGTAATTTTTTAAAATCATTCTCATGATTTATATCAGAATGTTGGCTGATCTAACTTTAACTCTAACACCAAGAAGGTCAGCTTTCTATAGATTATACACTTAACCTCATATGAAATACTCTTTTAAAACAATTCCACGTTGCCTGTGTCATTTATCTTTCTTATACTCTAGGCTTATGACTGGAGTGTCATCTGCTGAAGCCCAAAAACAAGTTACTGGCATTTTATGGGGTAAAGGAGTTAAAGCAACCCTTCAAAAAAGTTAAAGTGTCCTCATGCATGGAACTCATTATTGATTCAAGTGGAGTTAGAGTTGAAATGTTAAATGTTGAATCACTTTGGAAATGATCAGATGTATAGTTAAATACATGTTTGTGAGTGAAAAAATAACCCAAAAAAAGTGCTTAATAAAAATGAAGACATTTGTGTGGATTTAGAGGATATAAAGTTGTGGAAGCTCTACAGCATTCAAGTGCAGTGCAGCTGGGTTAGAGTTAGAGAAAATCCTGGATTCACACAAGTGGTCACACTCTTGATCCTCTCCTCCCTCTTATCTTCTGTCCATGACTGCCTTCCCCTTCCCTTTCTCCCACTGTGGCACATATATTTGTTCTGCCTCAAAGTTGAAACTCAAGTTTAACCGAGCACAAACTCAATCACAGCAAACAAATAAGTTCCCTTTTTCTCAAGTGGAAGTGAGTGCCTTTTCTCAAGTAAAAAGAGGGAATGCTTCCCCCCCCCCCTCCCAAATTGCCTTATCTGTGACGTGCAGTGCACCTTAAGTTGAGCTGGCTTTGAAACATTGGTGTATTTATAGGTGTGAGCATGTGTGAAGAATGCACTCATTTGAAACAAATTAATGTGAGCGTGGGTGTATGTGTGTGTGTGTCTATATATTATTTTTGCTTGTGCTGATGGGGAGGAAGAGACAGCGGGATTAGAAACAAACATTTCATTTACTCCCCCTCTTTTCTCTCCCTGTTATTTCCTGGATTTCTTTATCATTTCATTATGTTAGCCATTTCCTTTGTAGAACCTACAGGCCCTTTACACACTTCCTCTACATGACCTGTGTAGTTTAGGCAGCCATGTTACTTCAAGGGTTAAAAAACAGCAGTTCAAGTCATGTGTGTGTATACAAGTTTGTGTGTGTACATCAGTCTGACTATTTGGGTGTTGCTGGAGTGCCAGCCATCATAACGTTGACAGGGATTATGTTAAGAAGTACCATGTGACAGTAAGGATAGTAGGACGGGACATGGAGAGGTGGTGACAGCATGGTGAGAAATGCACTTGTGTTGCGACCATATTTTAATTTCGCCCTCCCTCAACACAATCTGACGGCCTCAGACCCCTCTGATACCCAGTTTTTGTCGTCCTTTTTGAACACCTATGCTATTGTTTATGTGTTTATGTGCTCTTCAAAGAACATATGGTTGGCTTGCCACAAGTCTTTTCACCATGCTTCACATCTCTGAGCCACCATCAAAAAAAAAGGGAGTTAATACAAATCCTTTTGAGGAATTTACACAAACATAATTATTTATTTAGCTGGTTAAAACCCACATAATTCTCCTATCTGCTGTGGCAAGCTGCTTCCACATGTCCCCCATACATGGCTGGGATTAACAAATCAGCAGAATGGGAAAGCCTGTGTTTGTGTGTGGGTGTGTGTGCGTGTGTGTGCCAGCATTTGAACATGTGTGTTTATGAAGCAAATGTGTTTATATTTTAGTATGTACATGTGTTAAATTTCCAATTTCCAATTAATACTGTACATTAAGGGTGTATAAAATGCACAAGAAGCCATTTGCAATCATGATAATGACAGTCACATGTTCCTCTAAATAGCTTGTAAATTCACTAAATTCACAAAGCTTTCAGAGGCTGTTGAATAATATTATTATGTAACTGATGAATATGTCTTCCTAAAGAGTGTTGATGATGTAATTAATTATAGTAGAACCATATAGTGATGTGTTGTCAGTTGTCAGGTTTACTATTAAACTTTACATTTTTTTGGCACCACTTGAATTAGATTTTCAAAGCTGACGGTCTCAGGCCTTTTCAGCTTTTTATGATGCAAGCTCATCGACTGTACTGATATTCAGCAGACATTAGTAATGTGCCTATGACAAAGCAGCAGGTTATAGAGTTACGTTACCATGTCCCCAGCCACCACAAAGTAGTGGGTTTTTCTGTGCAAAGCCGTGTGTATGCTGAGCGCCCCCTACCGATAATATACCGTGGTACATGCTATGCTGCGGCAAAGGTATGGTGTGGTGCTTTTTTGTGGTACGGTGGGACACTTTCCGTGCTGCTGCTGTATACACATTAGAAACTGTTATTCACTTTTTTGATCAGGTGAAATGAGTGGATTATCTCTAAAGTGTCACATGTCTACTTGATTTATCTGTTGACTATGAAATCTTAAACCTGCTCTTAACCCAGATTTTAAAAATACTTCTTTTAAGTAATTTGTGAAACTCAACCACAGCTCCACTGCCACGTCGATCATTGTTCCCTTTATCGATTGGTTTACCTCGTATTTAGTGATATAAAATATTAATTGTAGTTGTAGTATCACCAGTCAGACAGAGCTTGCACTGTCAACAGCCTCACTAACAGCCCCTGTCTTTAACTGTGTCTCACTCTTCTCGTGGCAAAAGTCTTGCTCTGTTGCCATGTTTAATTGGCAGATCTGGCAGCTTTGCATAAATCTTTGTAAATTACATCGCCCTTATCTCATCCCAGAGATGGGCCTTGGGGTCGCTTGATTCCATCCAATGGCTCAGCCAGTGGGGCATGCCGGGGAAATGACTCGTAATTGGAGGCAGCTAAGGGTCGTCACCCCCTGACACACACTCAATAAACAGCCCTGAGCTTTATACTGCAAAGCGCTTCTTTTTTTTTTTTTCTCTGTGCCACATTTTCATACCACACACACACATTCATGCATTCTTCCTCCCGCTCTGCTATTTCGCTCTTTTATTGTTTAAAGTGTCTATTCTTTACTCCCAATTCTCTATAAACGCTGTTGCTGATGGTCTGTTGCTCTGTTCAATCAATGCAAAGGGCTTCAGGATTGTGTCTGCAGATGAGGTGTGTGTGTGTGTCTCTGTGCATCAGTGCATGTTATTACAGTCCAAGGCTGACGGTATCATAGCGAAACAGCACCTGCAATGGCTGCGTAGAGTAGCATCAGACCAAAGTCCTCCAATTATCTTAACAGTTTCCACAGACTAACAACATGCAACATTGTTGTGAAGTCTCCAAGAGTTAATTTAAAAGTTTATCACAACTTTAATAGCTGCCTAATTAGCTGCAACTGCACATCTGTAATGCAATTTGACCACATTTAGTTACAAATTAGTACAGGTGTAACACAGCAGGTCCACTCACTTTTACCTACCTGGAAGAGAGCTACATTTCCTTGACAGAATAATGGAGTTAATGAACGGGTGTTGTCTCTGTTAGATAAATAAAACACATTTAAGTGTGCAAATATTGATGTCACAACCACATTTTAAGAGTTCTTGATTATCTGCGAACAGGGAGTAATTCTGTATATTAAGTATATAGATAAGCAAACAACAGCACAGTACAGTATGTGCCTTTGGTTCAAGTGTTTGTGAGGATGGAGGACTGAGGGGAATGAGAATGCCCCGTTCACCTTTCAGAAATACATTTTTAACATCTCAGGCAGAAGTGCCTTTATCTAGAGAATAATAGATGGCTCTCGTAGCATTGTGTAAATACACAGAGACAAGGAGTTGTTTGATTGTGTTACAGTCATCATTATTGTACCTAAGCCCTCTCTAGGCGATTGGATGTGCTGTGCCTGCATCTGGATCGACTCTGAAGGGTTTGATTTGGCTGCAAGGCTGAAAGAGGAGCTGGAAAGCATAACTGTCAGAAGTATTTCTGTCAAGGGCAGAAATTCTCCTTCAGCCCTACAGCATCCCTACCTCTAACATCTCCATAGTGAATAAGCGGTGTTCCTTTCACCTCTTCCTTTTTTTAAAAAAATCTTTTTGTGTTCTCTCCCCTTATTTGCTTCCCCTCTGTCGGCCTTCCTTCTCTGTCCCTCTCAATCGTCCCTTTCACTGCACGCATCTTCTATTACCGTCTCTTCCTCCTGTCATGATACTATTTTCTCCCTTCTCTCTCTCTCTCTCTGCTCCCAGGCTCTCCTGCTGCCAGCGGCACAGGCACGCTGCAGATGATCTATCTGATAGATATTAACGACAACCCCCCGGTGCTCACACCCAGGGAGTCCCAGATCTGCGAGCGGATGAACAAGAACGTCAACGGTGTCAACATCACCGCCGCTGACGCCGACACCGACCCCAATGCCGGACCCTTTATCTTCGAGCTGCCTAACTTCCCCACCATCCGACGCAACTGGACAATTTCTCGGATCAGTGGTGAGGAGGTGTCAACGTAGAACAAACACTATGATGTGTTCACTGAATGGTTTTACAGTGCCACTCTATAGGTGTGTAACAAAACATGGTGTAGAGTTAGTCCAGCAATTTATTACTTATCCTTATTTTATATACTGATTGACCAAAATCTCATCAGATGATTTTTTTCAAAGGTTCTTACATCTTCCCCATAATATACTGTGCATTACACCAAAAATAATTCAATATGGAGGTAGCACTAGGCAATATTTCAATATTAGCATTCATCAGCTTTTAGTGAAATAGTATTGGGATTTAATGATCATATTTGATTATGCGTTTTGTTTTTATACTGTTTATATAATTACTATTGTCCATATTCATGATTTCAGTTTAATAAGTTAAGATAAGATTAAGTTAATTTACATTTTTGTGTATTTTGAAGGTCATTTGGGCCCCAGGTAGAAAAATCACAGGAATTTTAGATGAATAAATGTGATAGTTATATCTAGTAAGTTTTGTCTTTCCTCTTCACTCCACACAGGTGATTACGCTCGTCTCGGGCTGAGGTACCAGGTATATTTAGAGCCAGGGGTGTATGAGGTCCCCATAATTGTTTCAGACTCGGGGAACCCTCCGTTGTCGAACTGGTCGGTCATCAAGGTGAAGGTGTGCCCCTGCGACGAAAATGGAGACTGCACCACCCTCGGGGCCGTAGCTGCCGCCGGCTTGGGAACCGGAGCCATCATCTCCATCCTCATCTGCATCATCATACTGCTCAGTGAGTCTCAATTGTTCGCACCGCGTCACCCCTCACTACGCTCAGACATGTCACACACCCGCACATATACAATATACAACACAAAAAGTTAAAGGTGGCTGTGACAGGCTGTAAAACAACAACGTGAACAATAGTTTGTATAATAGATTAATGCCACGACTGCTGGAATCCTCTCCAGCATCTCTTGACAAGGAGGTTTTTGTCTTCTTTTCTGGTAGAGTAAAACCTGCTCCTATCTGTCAGGCCAGAGATTTGTGCCTTTGGCTCACTTTGTTGCTGTGGGTTGCATAATTCATACATACATACATACATACATACATACATACATACATACATACATGTATAAGTCTTATAGGCAAATTCACCCCCAGCTGCTTTTCCAACATATTTTAAAATGTTGAGTTTTGTGCGAATGATTCATTCGTTCCATTATTACTGCTACCACCAACACAAAGTTTTGAAAGTGAGTATTATTTGACCAAGTAGAGCCCATCAGGTTTTCAGAACTTCTCTATCAAAAAACACCACACAGGGATGATACATAAACGATAAGAGCAAAAAGTAAAGTTAGATAATGCTAATAAATAAAACTGTGCTAAAAAACGAAAGAGAGGAGGAGTAAGAGAGATGGCATCAAGTCCTCCATGTTTCTCACTTCCTTTAAAAACAACACATGTGAGCGTTTCCTGACCTGATGCCCCTATCACATGACTTTCATCAAAACAAAAAAAATGATCTGCTACTGCAGTGGTTAAGGTTTAGCTATGCATAGGCAAACCAATTTGTTTAAGAGAAAGATGGCCAAGATTAAAAGAAAACAACGTTAACTGCTGTTTAGAAAGTTGATCTATACATTCACCTGACCTCATGGTGGTATAACTACGTCATCGTGCACATGCTCATCCAATATTTCATGATCAAACAGCTGCATATTAATGACATTGCCATTTGCCATCTTGTGTACTTGGTATATTACAAATTAGTATGTGCTAACATGCTAAACAAAGTGGTGACCACAGTAAATGTTATACGTGCTTAAGATCAGCATATTAGCATAGTCACTAAAAGCATGTTAACATCCCTGGTTATCACAGTGTAAACCTAAACGTGGTTCATTTTCATGTGTGTGTGTCGATGCAGGCATGGTGCTGCTGTTTGTGGTATGGATCAAGCGCAGAGAGAAGGAGAGGCAGACTAAGCAGCTACTCATCGACCCTGAAGACGATGTCAGGGACAACATCCTCAAATACGACGAAGAGGGAGGAGGAGAGGAGGACCAGGTGAGATCCTGGGAGACATACAACCAGACACACACGCGCTCTGTGTTGACCTCCCATGCCTACTTACATCTGTATGCCCCTGTGGCTGTGTAGGACTACGACCTGAGCCAGCTGCAGCAGCCTGACTCCTTGGAGCACATCATCAGCAAGCCGCCTGGCGTACGCAGAGTGGACGAACGCCCCATCATCCCCGAGTCCCAGTACCCAATCAGACCTGTAGTGCCCCACCCCGGAGACATCGGGGACTTTATCCACGAGGTGAATATACACAGCGGACGCGCATGTTGCATCTCACACGCACAAGGAGCTCAACCATCATTAGATTGTGTTCTGGGCCTCTCACTTTCACTTTTCATCGATCTGACATTTAATGTGATTACTCATTTCTGGATGCTGTTCAATATGTAAACTCCAGCATGGTGATGGAAACAACGTTGAGTTTTGTTTCACTTTACAGCTGCTCTCATCGTGCCAGCTTTATTCACACACACCTACTCACACACACATACACACTGTCAAACACACTGTCACACACACAACTCCAGTGTTGGCACACTGATGCGAGAAAATGCTGATTGACAGACTCGTGACAACACGTTCACACTCGAGAGGCGTTGGCAGCTGTTCAGCTTTGATCCATCCAGCCTTGACTCTCTCTCTCTCTCTCTCTCTCTCTCTCTCTCTCTCTCTCTCTCTCCTCACTCTCTCTCCCCCAGCTCACATATGTACTCACCTGATCTCGCTCCAGCAGTCTGGTAAAACACAAACACAGCAAACACATGGTGTTCCTGCCACGCACCGTACCCTAGGGGTTTGAGGCATTTCAGGTTTCTATCCGTAGCATCTCTCTGTATTCCAGTGAAGTGGATGAAGTCCATTCTCTTCACCAGCCTAACCTTCAGGTCAACGGCTCTTATTTGTTCTGAGAAACAAGCGCAGGTCTGAATACCGGTGGAAAACATACAGACCTCTTTTTAGTCACAAAGCCATAACAAAATATTGATGACAAATCAAATTCAGAAACAAGAACTGGCCAATGCATCCCCTTATATATGTATTTTTTACCCACGAAAAGGAAGATTTCATGCTAAAAAGTGCACCCTACATAAAGTACAGAACTAATTTTGAATGTTTTAAAATGGGGCTGTGCGATATGATCAAAATGTAATATCCCGATGTAGGTCCTTTCATATCCAGATACAATACATATTCTGATATATATCACATTACAGATGTAGTGCCATTTGTTGTTGGTACCAGAGCGCATTTATGATGTTTAAGTTGTGGCTCATTTAAATGTTTTCTTTGAATGTTACTGAATGAGTTGACATTGTAAATCAGTTAGCACACTTAAAATAACAACTTGGCCATTCAGGAACATATATGATTTGTATAACGTCAGTGAATAAATGGTTTATATAAAATGACCACATGTGGAGGCATAATTTGCAAGCTACAGTTTTCTGTTCTGTGTGACACTTTTTATACCTACTACATTTAGCTGTAGTTCAAGGTTTTTCATCTTATAAAATATAAAGTAAAAATCCTTCACCTTGATCTGCTAATTATTCAGTTATATTAAACGCTGAATAATAAAACACTATGAAAGAGTCATTCTTTACAATGAGTATAGATTTAGTTATACAGGCTGGTTTGACGGCCTCAGCCTGTGAAAACACTTGTATAATGTCTTTTGCGACTGTGAAAAGTTTTTTCTCAGCCTGTGCTTGTAGATGACCAGTTTATAACAAAAACAGTGGTGACAAACTGGGGAAGAGTTTGAAAGACCCAGGTATTTACCAGGAAGGGATGGTGTAAGTAAAAAATGCTTTTGTTGCATCATGGAAATGTAGGTTTCAGCATTTTTGGAGTTAGAGACTTCAAGATATCTGCTCCAAGTCTGACCTTTTTTTATTTTCTTCACTCTTGTGAGTGCAATACTAAATCGCCGGAGTTGACTTCCAACAGCTTGTTGCTTTTCCATCGCTGATCAGACCTGTGACCACTACCTCTCCCCCTGTCTGTTTAGGGTCTGCGAGCGGCAGACAACGACCCCACAGCTCCTCCATACGACTCCCTGCTGGTGTTTGACTATGAGGGCAGCGGCTCCACCGCCGGCTCTGTCAGCTCCCTCAACTCCTCAAGCACGGGGGACCAGGACTACGACTACCTCAACGACTGGGGCCCCCGCTTCAAGAAGCTGGCCGACATGTACGGAGGAGGGGATGACGATTAAACCTGCCCAGTCACACACGCGCACACACACACACCTCCCGTCAGCTGGCCTGCCATGCTCTGCCCCTCCGACACGTGGGGCTATTACACCCTTATTGAACACACGTTAACAATGACATGTTCACACTGACCAACTGACTGACCAACCAACCAACCAATCAAAATTACCCACCACAGAGGACCGGTGCCGTGAGTCAGTTTCGGGTGCTCTTCTCAACCGTCTCCTGCTCTAAGCCTGTCTGTGACTGAAACGGAAGCTCTGAATTGCAGACTTCTCATAGTTTGTATTTTCAAACTCTTGTGCTTTTCTTTCATTTTAGGTTTGATGCTAGATGTAGGTTTTAGTTTTTAGTAGTCAGATTTTCTTTTTCCTTAAGTTATGTAGCTTTTTTTTAATTTTTCTGTCCCCACTCCCCTTCGATTCGAGCTGTTCCCGATTCCTGAGGGTTTTCACTTCTCCCTCGCTGTCAGCCCCCGCCTGCCTCTCTGCAGAAGCTTTAGGTTGAGCTGCTTGCTTTGTCTGAGGGGAACAAAAGGAGAAAAAAAAAAAAAAGAATAAGAACACAGATATGAAAGTCCTTCTTGCACGGAGGGCCCTGGTTTATTCTTTCTTGAACTTGAATTACTTAGAACAGAAGCACTGTTGTTTAAAAAGTGCCTTCAGTGGTGCATATTTTAGCAGACTCCCGCTAACTCAGGATTGGTTGCCATGTTCTGGGCTTACAAGCCCCCATATGACCCCTGACCCTTTAACTCAGACCTTCCCTTGTCATTTCTGTCGTCCTGCAGTGCTGTGGTAGCTGCAGGAGATGTCAGTGCTGGTTTCAAAGGAGCATCGACCGGCTTACGAGGGCGCTTTACGTAGACGTACTGTACATAGGCCTACAGTGTGTCTGTAAGTTATGGACAAATCATAAACTCTTCAAGTCAGGCATATCTGTGCTCCTAGATCACAGCCAACTTGAATGTGATTGCTGAAATCACAAAAACACATTATGGGACTGTCTTAGAGAAGAAATGCATCACGTGTCTTTGTTTATCGTGGCTTCAATAGCAGCTGTGTTTGTTTTGAGCGCTCAGTATTTGCACCTAAAACTTGATGAGATCGTCAAGTCACGTGCGTTACCTCCATAATGTTACTGTATATGAAGTGCATACAAGGGTCATTTAAGGAGACTTTGCCTTTAAGGTCATTTGAAGTTTGCGTGCCCCCCCTCATGTCCCCTTCACCCAAAGGTAATCAACGTGGCACCAGTTATTGTGTGGCGAATGTGTTAAAGAAAATTTAAACTGTACAACCGCAAGGGAAAAGAAATGATTACTTCAAATAGCTCAGATAGTGTTACACACAAGAGTTGCGAGCTTGTGTGAGTCCCTTTCTCTCCGTTGTTTTTTTTTTTCTTTTCTCTTTTGTTGATTCACTGTTGTTTCTCGGCAAACTTTTAATATACAAACTTCGGTGCTGGTCCCTGTCACAGAAACTGGGGGGAATTGAGCCTTAGCCAGGGATTTAGCGCCTTCACAATCTGTCTCTCTTCAGGCAGCATTTCATTCATCTGAAATTTTCTCCTGAAATTTTTTGGCTGCAAGTTCAAGAGGTTTTGAAAAGAAGTTAGGGGAAGGGAAAGTCTGCTATGAAGTTCTGCACTTTATCAAAGCAGACTCACGAAACTAAAGCTTCAGTAATGGCGCTTTAAAAGACAGACATTCTGAAAGACAGTTTTGTTGCGACTTAATGAAATAGCAGCACTACCCATGGGCCTTTGTAATCATATTTCGGCCCCCCAGAATTCCACGTAGAGAACTGTAGGGAAAAAAAGAGCTTTAGTCTTTGTATTAAATTATTTAAATATGCAAAACATTTCACAGAGAGACCAGGGAGATGGGAGATGCTGGTGAATGATAGAAAGGTTTAATCATTCCTTATCGTCTGAGTGCCCATTGAAAACACTCTCCTTGGTCATAGCCAGTTTCAACTTGATGCAGACTGACCAGATTTTCTATTAATTATGAACATGATGAATGCCTGGAGGAAATCTCCGCAACGACAATGTTCCTCAGATGATGTGATGAGAAGGCTCCTCCACACTTTTCCTTTTTTTTTTTCTCCTGCTGCTTCTCAAACTGTTCCTCACCCGCTTATGGTTCAAATGAATATCTGCAGATGAAAACAATCTTTAGTTTCCACAAATGATAACAAAAGATATGCGTTCAGAGCGGACAGAAATGAAGGTATAAATGGAAAAGTATTGCCTGTTACTGCAAATATTCACTATAAATATTCAAAGGTGTAAAGATGGGCGTTTGATTCGATTATAAACAAGGCGAGGAAAGTCATAGTATAATTAATAAGGTTAACAGGGTAGGAATCTCTTGATTTACATTAATAGATAGATAGGTGCACCTTGTGGTGTAGGCTGACAGCGGCGATTTTCAGGATAGCTGTCAGCTTACAGCGGAAACAGAGTAGACATGAGAGAAGGACTTGTTTCCACGGCTCGCTGCTGGATAAGCTCCTCTCGATCCGATTGCTCCTCGGGCCTGCAGAATATCTTCACAAAATAAACACAGCTGTTACTTTCTGCTGTTTGTGATTATTTCTGACATATAAATGTTGTATATACAGAACATTTTTTTTTTTATACATTTGGTAACATGACTTGTCTGTTTCTGTGTGGCTTTTTTTTTCTTCACTCAAGTTCCATTGAAATGAATACTTGGCAATGTATATTTCACCACAAAAAGCCATGTGCATTTAAGAGGATCTGTGTGATTCTATATAAGCTTACAGCCATACCTGCGTCACTGTTCAAGTTTAGCTTCATTTATGGTGAAAACGGCTCCACTTTAAACAACCTTGTACAGCCTAATACTCGCACACACTCGCTCCTCTAGGCCTTACTGTATATGTGTTATGTTATGTGGGCCCTTTCAGCATTGTTCTGATTCAGCTGCAGGGCTCCGACATTACTGAAAGGCCAAACAGTGTTCACAGAATAGCAACATACAGACCGGATTTAGGGCCAAAAATAGCAGGAGGGCCACACACACACATACACACACATATACACACACACACTTTACATAAGGTAACTGACCTTTATAACTGTGTCATACGAACATACATGACACAATGCCATTATGATGCTGAATGTTATCAATGACTCGCAACGACACACGGCAGCAAATCATCAGTGGAGTCGGTCGAAGCTGACACCCCCATTTAAATGCAATTTATGAGGGGAAATGAAGGGAGATTGATCATTACTTGTTACGTACTTGGTCCACTTATCTTATTGACGTTCTCTTGCTAAAGTGAGGGGAGAATTAACAAATGATAGAATGACGGGAGAACTATCACGCTGCTCCTGTCTGTCTGGCCACGTCAGCAACGGCTCCTCCGCCTCTCTGACTGGTGTTAGTTAAAGGACACTTGGTCTCACTCGGGACACTGCCTGACCACGGACACACACATGACGGGAGGCTCCAGCAGAAACCAGACTTTTTGAGCTACTGTGGCCAGAACTACAAAGACAGGCAAGTGGTGTGTCTCACGGGTTCTCCCGATACTGCTCAAGTCCAAGTGTACATAATGTAGTATTTGCTTGAAGCTAAACAGACCAAGTTAGGCAAACTGTAACTGTACAATTGGAGCTTTTTGCATGTGTCTTTTTATAATGGACAGATGAGTTCTATTACAGTAACCATACAACATTTTAAAACATGTTGCAGCCCGCATGACCGAGGTTGCCGTCCAGAAGGGATTCTGGTGTACCATACTCATAGTTTCAAATGGAGGAGAAAAAAAGCTGAAAAAAATCATTGCACAGTTATCGAGTCAAAAGACTTTTTTTGTAAATTGTCAACAGCACAAATATTTTGTATTGTTGTTTGTACCATTTTGTAAGAAAATGAAGAAAAAAAAACACAAAAAAGGGAAAGAATCTGTTGTTTCAAGCGTGTGTTTATAGTGCCACTGCAGTCTTGGTTTTCAAATACCATACAGTAAATGCGCAGCCTTGCAGATCAACCTTGTAATATAGACGCTGAGCTGGAGACTCCCTGTCAGCACCATGTGTTATAAATAAAAATTTCCCCTCCTTATAAGAACACTGCTTCCTGTCTTTTCCTTGTCACCCGCTGATTTCTGCAAGCACTGCATTTCCTCACACTCCTGTTATTTTTAAAGTCACTCTGGCAACTTTTTGCCATGTTAAATTTAAATTTAGTTCAGAATTTTTACATTACTACATAGATTCTTCTTTCTTTTGGGCATTGCCTATTACTTATTAGTCATGATATTAGACATAGACATTACTCAAAAAATAAAAAGAAACTTTCATCTTACAAGTCCTGAAACATGTTCAGTGTGTTAGCTCTGCCTCTTCTGAATCTCTCCCTAACCCTAAAGTACACAGAGTAGAATTTGATGGAAGGCACTGAGTCCTACAGTATATAGAGCAACACTTGCCGTCATAAAGTGAACATACAAACTGCATGTAAACTGGATTATAGTGTGAGAACACATCAGCCGAGGACCAGACCGTCTCTTCTGTGGAGAAAGATGAAAAAGCTTCATGAATGTACAATGAACATGATCAAAAGCTCTGCTATATATTTTCTAGTTTGCATTTTCACATTGAAAAAAGAAACACAGGTGAAAGAAGTGCGTATATGCGATTAAAGGAAGGCGCAGATGCTGCACTCGCATGTTGACATACATCTCATTAACAGGAACGCCTTTATTGACAGATGCACGTCATTGTGGCAAACTGGCAGTGTGCTAATTGAAAAATGCAGCTTGTTCCTCATATACAAATAGTCGTCTTGGTTTTGCATAAAAAGACAAAATTATGTATTCCAGGAAACATTTCAAAAGTGTTAGAATCAAAAGAAATCATGATGTGCTTCTGTTTGCACGGATTCAATATGTGGATGATTGAGTTTCATGTTCCAAATTAGTCTTAGCGCCAGCCATGAACAAACATAAGCTAAAATCATCAACACAATTAAGGCTGTTCATTTGTCAACTATGCCCGACGGGGCCATCTTCCAAGGCTGAAAAATAAAGTCTTTTCTAGTTGAAGCAGAGGATATGCAGTGACAGAACAACTTACTATGAAAATACAAATATGTGTATTTAATTTCCACTTTTCCTCCCTTCTTCTTCTTGCTTTACTTTAAAGCTCATCTGTATTTTACCTTTGTGTTCTGCATGTCGTCACCATGGAAATGTAAAACAGATGTTGCTCTTAGGGAAGCTATGCACCTGTTTGCTATTCTGCTATTAAATTTGTATTTTTGTCCCATTTGTTTTGCAATATTTAGGTTTTTTTCTTTTTTGTTAAGTTTCTCTGAACCTTGTTTGTTACTACATAAGAAAAAAATGTTTGAACTTGGTAAATGTAATGTTTTTAATAGGTTTTAAAAAACATTCATTGGATTTGTGTTGCTAGGAAACAGGAAACACTCCAACAGGAAATCCATTTGCACATTTCGAAAGCTTATGTCCCAAACTAAGAAGTGGACACACACACTGCATGCAATAAGACAGTGGTGAAAATAATTTATTTGGATTTCATCAAATAAATCCTTTAAATCCACATTTTATAATCACTTTGGTTAAATTGGTTAAAATGGTTAAAAGTCTTAAAAATCTTACATCCCTGAAGGCACCAACCTGATGTTTTCTTGCCAGGTGATGAAAATAAATGCAATATTGGCAACAAAATAAACCAGATAAAGGAAACAAATTATTCAATGTGATATGATGGGATTCGTAGTTTATGGGCTAAATCCGCCATTATGACCCTACAGCAGCATGTTGCTGGCACTGCACCTTTAAGTGAATAATCACGCCGCTTGTCAACGGTAAAACTTCTTTAATGACATTTCAGCTCTGTTTTAAATCTTAGTTTAGCAATGACAACTACAAAAGCAGAGAAAACCCGAAGGTAAAAAAAGAAATCAGTTAACAATTAGCGCAGGCAGCATGAATATCTGCAGATGCATGCAGCATGAGGAGTGGGATGAGGTGACCCTTACTTGTTCTCTTTTAGTATAGCGGGTTAATGAAGCAACAGCAGACTGCGTCTCCTCCTCATTGATTGACCTGTCAGAGCATGTCAGTGCACACGCAGTACAGAATAAGCCCCACTGAAACACTCACACAAGCACACACGAACATCACAAATCTCTCTCCTCCAGCCACGAGAAAACTGGGGGTAGAGTGGAACCCGCTCCTGCCCTCCCACCAGTCAGACTCCAGGGTTGACAGGATAAGTCAGGATGGATTAATTCAGGTAGCGGCCACGTGATTATCAGAATAGCCCCATGCTGAATTTTGACCCTGTGTGGATTTATACATGTGGGTGGTTTTAAACGAATATCGATCCACATGCAACTATTTCTTTACTGGCTAAGTTTTGCAGGTCACTGGAAAAGAGGTTAATTGTTTAAGTCAGACATGACTGAAAGAGATGCTGTCATGCGTTCAAGTAATAGTAAATAATATTCCCCCAAAATGCCAAACTATTCCTTTAACTGACAATGACTGAGGAACAGCTTCTCTCTTGCACTGGATGTGACAGACGAAACAGAAGCCTGGATCTCTATCATTAAACACACAAAGCATCACCGCAAACGAAATCTCCGTCTGGTTGGATTTTATTTTGGCTACTGTGCTCGAGCTTGGATAAGGCAGACCCAGACAAAACACACATATAAACACACACAAATGGTGCGCCGACTGTTGCCAGGAGAGGTGATATTGTCATATAATGTGAGTGTGGGGGAGATTAAGTGCTGCATTTTCCCCTTTTGTGCACTTGACCAGAGCATCCCCATGACATTAATGTCATTGACATCAGCAGTAACTGCATTTTGTAAAAGCTTATTATATGCCTGCTGAATGAGCGGGTCAGCATTAACCAAACTCTAGACTCCATAAAAGCACCAATTAATCTTTCCATTTTAGTAAAAAGGCTGCATTTTTAAAAAACCTGTAGCCGACAGTAATCTGAATTCATTCATGTGTACTTGTTTAGCAAATAGGCACACATATATTGGAAAACCAAATTCACTTCTGAGAAGTAAATGTGTGTTACTTTGAAATGTTTTTGACTTGATAATTGCAACAGAGTGTGCATGGAAAGAAATCCAATTTTCATGTTGTCCACAAATGTTTAAAAAAACATCCCCTAAAACTGCTCTGACTCATCTGTTTTACCTCAACCGGCTTTCCCTTTGTGCTTTTCTCTGTCTAAAAAGTGCTTCTGTCTGTGGATGATCCTTATAACTGCTGTTTGAAATTATTCTAACCTCTGCATCTCTAAAATCACAGCGGACATTTTAAGGAAGAAGTTGAGTTTGAACTATATAGTGTCCCACCATAATCACAGTGATTAAACATTAAACACACATAGTTAACAAGTTGTTGACTTGTGACCAAATGGTTCCTACAAATGAACTCTGTCACAGCTCTGGGGTGAATTCAACTAAATAATGATGTAAGTAATGATATCTGCAGTGATGGAAGAAGTACTCAAATCTTTTTACTTGAGTGAAAGAAGCAATACTACAGAGTGCAAATACTTCAGTCCAATTCAAAATGCCGCTTAAGTTACGTTTAAGCAGCATTTTACTGTTCTAGCTGGTTGAGTTGGGTGCTAGTTTAAATTTATTAATAGACTCTTGATTAATCTAGTCTATAACAATGCATCATATTTTAGTATGATAGACACAACCCTAGCAAATAGGTTGAATCCAACCTGATAAATTAAGTAAACCTCATTAAAATAAAACAAGTTTATCGAACCCTTATAAGTAAGTTGAATCAACCCAAATCAATAAGGTTATCAAATAAGAGTCTGAGTGAATACTCCAACAGAACAAGCAAATTCTGAATCAATAAACAACTAAATTCATAATGCAATTATTGACTTCAATACTGCCAGAAGAGGGGATTCTGTCTGTGTGAAGCCTCGGTATCAGAACTGACTGACCATATGTGTCAGACTGATGCTCCAGATGTTTCTTAGTTTCGATAATAAATGATCATTTTATCTTAGATTAAACAACACATTGCTGCAATATTTTCTCTCCATCCAATGTCCTGTTTAAAAGATGTGAGTAAGCTATCAAGAACATCACAGGTGTGCATGTTTTCCATTATTTGTGATATAATGTTAGCATGTAGCCAGGTATATATATATAAAATCTTGCCTGAGGGAGCCCTGTACACACAGTCGGCCCAGTCATCCATCTATCCATACCATTTCCTCATATTCTCCATCGGTGACTTTCATTTCCTCTGTGATGGCCGGAGGATGTGAGGGACAGAAGAGGATGCGGGATGGGGGGAATGGGCCAAGTCTGATTGGATATCTGTCTAATGGCTGCTTTAGTGGACTGCTGGACCGCCTCTGGACCCAGACATAGAGCGAAATAGAGATGGCAGGGGCGGTCTGTGTTCGGAGTCCTCTCCGAGTAATGCATTTACTCGGAATGATCCAAAGTGCGGCGCTCTGTGTAATAAGAATAAACAAATAGCTATACCGCATTGGCTTTATTGTCTTACATCAATGTTGATTTATTCACAGGCTTGGTGGGCTATTGTATGCAGATTGCCTGATGCCCCTGCGGTGAACTCCTCATCTAATCCTTTCAGAGAGTAACTGCACTGCAGGAGAGGAGTGGACCCTCAAGAGGAATGAGAGAGGGTTCAAACAGTCAAGACAACCAGAAAACCATGTGGGGGTGGGGGGGGACTTTACGCCGGCCTTTCCTCCAGTCACCACGTCAACAAAAGACATTCGACCCATTCGGCGCTCTCTAAAGAGCCGCAGTTTGGGCGGCGGTGGCAGGTAGGGTGAGTGTTATGATACGATGAGAGTCATTTCCAAAGAGGCATAAAGGCGTCTAAAAGCTGAGATTGGAAGCGATTATGTTTCCTCCCGGGTCAGTGAGACCACACCCCAGAGACAACAGCTGCAGCTGACCACATTATGGCTGGCGAGGGACAGAGATAAAGGAGTGAAGCTCTGGGCCCATAGTACTGCCTGAAATCAGATTTAGATTCCATTCTTACATCCAAATCATATTATGCTCCACAGCTATTCACAGAGTAGCTATCTATCACTCGCATACACACGCACTGTCAACATGATCCAGCCATCTGTCAGTACTTACCTACACAGAGCTTCAAGATACGGCCCTGATGGAGCTTCTGTGTGAGCCGGGGCTTTGACATCTTCCCTGCAGTGCGCGTGCTTTGGTTCAGGAAGCAGACGCGGGGCTCTAAATTGTTGCATCAACACATTCGGCTGTGTTAACAAGCGGGAACAGCAGCATTTTTGCATCTCCTGATGAAATCCTCAGATTCCATCATGCACGTATGCGCAAGAAATAAGCAATCCACATCCAGACAATTTATTTCTTTCCCATTAAACGCCCGCCGAAAATTGGAATGACATGTTTGATTTATGAGATCTTAGTGCCACAATAAATGCTTTGCTTTTATAACTAAAGTCTAAAATATTAATCTTATGATACAGTATTGGGAATTGGGGAAAGTACAATAGGCAGACTGAGAAAACCCCTGGCAGAAAGAGAAGTTTTTATTGTTTTGCTGGGTGTGAAATGTCTTACATTCAAATCCCTTTTGTACTCTCTCTTGTTCGGTTCCAAATCTTCCATTTTCTTCATTTTCACACAAGGGCCTCGAGAGTGTAGTCTCCCTTATGGGGGACTTAACTAATTGAGTCTCTATCTTTCTTCGGCTTGTTTTATGTCACTGCTGAGCTCTTTCAACCAAACTGCATGATTGTGTGTTTAATCACTGTAGCCTCTAAGACTAGAAGTTTCCAAGTTTGGACTTTAAACAGTGTCGTGTCCAAAATGTATCTATCGCAAATCTCTCATTCTGCTTAAATGAAACAATCTGTAGGTCCTCTCTGCTCTCTCCCCTTTTCTCTCTGACAGCGGAAGATGCACAGATCCCCCCCCTCGCTTCCTTTATGACTCTTCCTGCAGTAAAAGGTCAGCTGTTGATTGGTGCACTCTGTGACCACATAATCAAGGGGGAGGATGATTTGAGATGCCTCGAAGATGAGACATCATTTGGCTCACAGAATAATGTGCAATATTTCAAAGGGGTGAAGCTGGCTGCTTTTTTTTTTTTTTTCAAAAGATGTTTCTCATGTCCCCATTTGTTGCAAAATTTCCCCAGCTCTGGGGAAACACTAATGAAAAAAAAAAACCACCTGCAACTATAATAAAGTTAGAATTCATTTACAAATAGTACAAATCAATTACTGCTATGTTGTGACTCTGCTCCTGGGAGAAACTGATGAGACAAAGAGACACCAGCAGGTTGAGGTGTGAGTTTCATGTGAGAGTTTCTTCTTTAAAATCTTTTTCAGACAATCAGTAGTAAACTACAGTGGAAGCTGCAGCAATGACACTGATTTAATGCCAAATTGCTGGATGATGAACATTTATTCTGTATTTATACGTTCGCCAGTGGATAATAAACATCACTTGTTTGTTTACTGAGAAAAAGAGAGAAAGAGAGAGAGAAATAGCCTCTGTTTGGGAAAAAAAGGACACCTGCTCACTAAGATCATTATTTTTCCTTAGGCAATCCTTTCATGGTGTGAAAATGTATTTTCTCACTTGGTAGCTGGCAGCTTTCTGTCAGTGGTGTGTGTGTGAATGGTTGAATGAGAGGCAAATTGTAAAGCACTTTGAATAAAAGTGCTGTATAAATGCAGTCCATTTAGCATTTACCATTCATCATCATGATCTTTTTTCAAAATTTTAAGGGACTAAGTTTGATTTTAGGAAAAAGCATGCAGAAAACATAACTTAACATACATAACTTAATAACATAATAACATTTTAAGTGTAAAATGTTCTGGACACCTGATGAATGTTAGTCTATTATTCAATTTTCTTTTAGCTCTACTTTGTGCTCCACAAAGTCCAGAGTGTGTTCAAAATTGCATACTACTTGTTGGATACTCAGTGCACACTGCATGCTAAATTAACAATTAAGGATGCTATTACCTGACAGTTCGTCTTCTGCATCACATGATTGTAATATTATCGGTCTGGGCCACCGTTGAATTTATCGATCACAAATGTAAATCAGCATTACCTATTCTACTCAATGTGATGTGAGATGTTTTTTTCCAGTATTATAGTTATTATTAAGCCAAATTAATATTACTAAATATGTTAGTGCAGTACATTATATATGCAAGCTTTTTGTCTTAACTGTACCTTAACATCACTTTTATTTGTAATAATTTGATCCAACGGTTGAGTATTTAAACAGTCCGTCACTGGACAGGCAGAAGAGCAGCAATGCATTTTGGGGCATTCTCAAGAATTCTTGCTAATCAAGTATATATCCAGGCATTTCTCACGTACTTTAAATGCACCTTCAATGCTGCTGGAATGCGCTACATACTCAGCTTCATGTCATACTTATTATGTACATTAGTGTGAAATTTCGAATGCAGCCTCAGTCTCCAGAGGCTCCACTGCTTTCACCAACTAGCTGCAAACTGTGCCTGCTTGCAGTTTAGTGCCGGGCAGGTACTGTACAATGGGTTTATTAAAGCTTTTTAACTCAAAATAGCTGCCTGCTGTGACTGGAAACAGACTGTGAGAGTGAGCCAAGAAAAAAACAACAAGCTTAAAGCACGCTTATCAACACATTTCTTCAGAGATTTTACCCCTCTCTCCCACTGTACTCCCATTAAATATTTCACATAAATCTCCCATATTTTTTACTTTTTTATAAGAAAAAAAAGGTTGGCAGTAACATTGACAGTAGGTACATAGCCATTGACTCTATCTGATGTCTTCTACGTTCTCCTGTGTTAGCTGTAACATCGAGTGATGAGTAATTCAATCATCCTCATTTATATAATGCAGCGATGTTCACAGCATTTCATTTTCAACCAGTTATCTTACTTCTAAACACCCACTTGTATTCACTCAGTAACTGTAGGAACTACTTGATTTTTGGATTAACTCTGTGTCACCTTGTCTAAATGTATGCGGACAGTGCTTTTCAGTGTTGACATGTATGGCTTAATGATGCTGAAATGTTCCAGAGAGCAGAGGGGAAAAAGTTGAATGGTAATTCTCTGTGGGTTTGTGACAAAAAGCTTTTTTTAATAATTCACAGAGAAATTCAGTATTGCAGTATTCGCAAGTTCAGTGCTTTTCTTTTCTCCAAGATGACGCACACTGTTTAATGCTCTAAAAAGCAACCCTTTATTTCCTCAGAACTATGACCTTAGCGGGAGACTTGAAAGTACTTTTGTCTTATTCTCTCAAATAATGGTTGGAAATGTCTATCTTCACAGTACACTTATGTTAAAAATGACAGTAAAGAACCATAAGGCAATTAACCTATACACTTGTGATTATAACTATTCTTTTACAGCCACTTACCTTCAACCATGTGAATGCTAAAACGTTATAAATGGCCGTTATTGCCCAAGTATCCAGTCTGCCTGATTAGTAAAAGGACAATGTCAGAGCAAATGTTCTCTGTTCGCTTTGTGGAGGTTACGGGAGGTTGAACCTTTGACGAGACCAGCAGGGAGACTGCGAGGTCAAACCACGAGGTTCATGTACTCTGACAATGATCACACACTATAATCTCCGTTTTAAAAAGTGAAACCATTAGGCTTTCACTTACGGCAGCATTGAGGACCTTCTTTCTCTTAAAGGAAGTGGTCTGACAAAGTCAGAGCGGGCCAAGTGGACTTGCTTACCAGCAGACCGTGCCTGTAATTGATGGACACTTGGCATGCTCTGTGCGCCGGGCGATTTGTAGAATCCATAAAAAGAGATGTTGAGGTAATTATGTTTGTCATGATGTATTGAAAGCAGGAATCGGCGAGCTAATCAGAATGGCTGACAGCTGTAGCGTGCAGATGCTATCAGACCTCTTGTCCATGGCGATAAAATGAAAGCGGGTCATTTTAACAGGTAACAGCTGTTCATAGCTAATTTGTTCAATTATGCGCAGAGGATGCGGGCGGAGGTTGTTTCTCGGCCCCGAGGGACCTCCTCTCTCCCATCCCTTCGCTTCCACGATGAGCTGAGTAATGGAAATCCATATCCCACATATAAAAGCAGTGTGAAAATACAGAGAACACCAACAGGAACACTTGGGTCTGTGATGATACCGGATGTTTCTTGTAGCACAGAGGACAAAGTCAGTACTAATTACTTCTGGCATAATTATTTTGAGGGATCACTGGACCCTTTGTCTCTGTGACAGCGGGTTGGAAATGCTGTCTCACGAAGCATATTCCTTACAAAACGTGTCCAGGCCTGTGAGAAAGCACCGCCATACGTCCCAGCACCACTGACATGTTCAAGAAACCACTGGAAAACCATGCCGAGCGGCGTAATGGCATCCACTACACAAGAAAAACGCATTACGGGATGATGGTGATCACTCAGAATTGTAATGCTATTGTTAGCGATGAGAGGCTGTATAGCCCCGGATTGATTTAATGCTGTGAAGTTTCCTCTACAGCGTGGGCTTACCCTGACCTTTTAGAGAGAAATCTGGTTGAGGAACTTGCCTCAGAGGCTGCCAAGTTACTGTGCAATTGTAAGGCCAGCGTTTATAAGCCAGTTAAACCACTCAAACCAGTCAAAAACAGGTTATGTATGTCAAAAGGAAATCATAGCTTATTTTTGACATGTCTTTTGCTTTTATTACAGTGGTCTAATGTACAGTGAATGGTTATTCGTTGAAATGTGTTGCAGATAATTTTGTGCTTTAAATCCTTTTAGATGCACCACTAATTGGAGCTCATAATTATGGCTGTTGTTCATTTCACCTCTTCGCCTCTCTCTCTCGACTTCCCAAGATCACTTTGAGATTGCACAAAAAAAAAAACTTAAAAATAAATTTGCCTCCTACAAGCACATTGTTCTCTCACAGTCTCCTTCACACACACACACACAAACACACACAGAGTACTGCTGGGAGAAAAATATTGTGCAAGTATTTAAAAGCTTGAATGTTTCTCATTATAATCTAAACCAAACCTTTCAGATCTGACAGCTATGGAATGTCAAAACAGACCTTTTTTCCCACTGATTTATTAACTTGGAAATCAAGCTGGCATTTCTGATTCACTGAGATAATATATAATCTTGACATCTATCTGTTCATTTTCGACGCTTCAACGTCCAAATTCAATTTGAGATATTTTTAGACTTTTCTGGGTGGTTTTGTCAGGCAGTTTTTTTCAGTATGAATATGCCCGTGTGTATGAATACACCCGTTAATATCGCAGGACAAAACTGGCCACAAATAAACCAGAATTAATTCATTTTGTTACAATCTGAGTTCAATATCCAAGTGCCATATTGAGGATGGAGAGGACATTCTGTCTGAAGTAAATTTATTGATCCATTCCTTTGAATTCATTTCAAACCTTTATGTAAGTCTTAAAAATCATTGAGGTTTCCCTAATTTGTGGAGAGAATTGCACACTGACGTGAAGTGGTTCAGATTTATTTGTACAAGGGTAGTGAGAGTGTTGATCCTGAGGAGGAGCCGTAGCATAAAAAACTACAGGTTCAGAATAATCCTGCAAGACTTGAAGTACAAAACAGTGGAGCAGCTTTGGTCAGGTCCAATATAGATGTTATATGGGGTGGTGAATGTCCAATAAGGGGTTTATGGATGAAAGAATACAAGCATTTATTATGCTTGCTGTGCCAGAGAGGACAAACCAGCTTTGTTATAGTGGACAGGATGGTGAGTGTCATCAGGATCTCTGGTGATAAATCTAAGGTGCAGAATGATAAACTGAGTTGAGGGGTATGAGAGTAAAAGCAGCAGCAAGTCTGTCGATTTTGTCACCATAATAGAAAAACTTCTATTTTCCTTTTTTTTTACAGGTCAAAGGAAAGCTGGATCTGTTTCTGTACAATTGTTTTTCCTGCAGTTCGGCAGTGAGATTTTCAACGTGATGTAAAAGATTCATCAAGCCAAATACCTGTCTTTATACTCTAGCATGAACTCTGTTTTGAACTGTATTCATAATTTTAGCATTGACAATTTCTATGGCCTGAACATGATTTGTTGAAATAAATGCTCAGTGTGTGAAAAATGAAAGAAATATTATATCCCACCAGAAACAAGAAGAACAGAGAAAAAAAGACACAATGAAGAATTAGGGGTTAAAGGTCTATATTTTCTTATTACAATTTGCATTTCATCAAAATTACACCAGTGTAATTGTATTTAACTGCCTGATGAGTGGAGCTGGGTTCAAGATCACTGTTCAGCATCGGTGGTGCTCCAAATCTCTAAAAACTTCTTCTATCTCACAGAGCTGAGTTTCAAAAAGGCAAAGGTGCAGTGAAGAGGACACTTTGAAATTGCGGGCTGTTGGATGCTGCAAAGAGCGATACTTTACAGTATTATACTTAAGGAGGACAGTTTTTTTTTTCATTTTCTCAGCTGGTCAAAAGATTTACTGTGGAGTTTAACTTCCTTTTTGGATTACTGTTGGTGCTGACTTGTGTTTTAAACCTTTCTTTTGTTTAATTCACAGACCAAAAAAAACAGTCTTACACGCCTTCTTAGCATCAAGGCTCCACCGGCGCCATCTCCCTCTGTGACGGGAGCAGAGTTCAAAATACAGAGCTGCTGACAGTTGTAAGGACAAAACCTCTCGTATGCCTCCTGAAATCCTCCCGCGGAGAAACGTCAGACACAAAAACAAACACTGGCATCGGACCTGAAATTATTTTTAAGTCATGCTGAGTTTCTGCTAAACAGGTAGGCATGTTTCTTTTTTTTTTATATCAACTGTTGCTGCTGGACAGATTTATCCTTCTGTTTTGATTATCAGTAAAGTTGACAACCAACAGTTTCACAGCTGCAAATTATATTTAACAGAGGACCAGGGTTTTTGGTGTATGATTTTGTTTTATGTTCTGTAAATACAGCCTATGAAGTCCATTCAAGATGATGATGATGTGGTCTGACGGTAAAAAGCCTTGCTAATACTCGCCAATATCTAATATATTTTCTAGAATAGTTGTAACAGAACTGGGTTGCTACATGGACAAACCTTTTTATTTCACATGGGAGATTTTTAGGGATGTCAGTGTGATGTTCAGCGTATAGGTCCGTCCACATCTTTTTCCAGGCTGAAATATCTAATAATTATTGAATTAACTGCCATGAAACTTGATGGTCATGTTCCCCAAAGGGCTGTTTCTTCATGACTTTGGTGATCCCCTGACTTTGCCATTGCCAGGTCACAGTTGTATTTATATGGGGCCAAACCACAACAGAAGTCACCTCAGCACACTTTCCATCCATTCTCTAAAGTATTATTTACAGAGACCCAACATTTCCACCATGAGCAAGCGCTTGGTGACAGGGCAAGGAAAAATTCCTCTTTAACAGGCAGGAGCCTCGAGCAGAACCGGGCTCTGGGTGGATGGCCATCTGCCTCGACCAGTTGGGTAATAAAAGAATATAAAATAAAAGAATCTGAAAGGGACAGTTGGGCGGTTGCCAGGTTGACACCACGGTCAATCAAATCTAATCAAACCAGCCATGCATATTCCTGATTAAGCCGAGCAGAAGAAGATTTGATTATGGCAGTTTTTTGCCTAATTTCATCACTGATTTATTGACATATACATTGACTGATGAATATTTAATGTAACTCAGAATTATTGAGATCAGCTTTAAGTTCCATGACATTAATAATGATCAATGGCTCAGGTTTCACTTGCAGCGATGCAGCGCTTTGCATCATCAGTCACTCCTGCAGGTCCTGACATAAATATATGTTTCTTAACTCGGGCTGTCAGCGTTGAACTATTGGCGAATGTTTTAATGTGCAGGTCTAATTCGTCTTACTGGCTCATTATCTTTTCATGGCAGAAGAGTAATGTTCACTTTATTCCTGGTCACAAACAATAATCCATGTTTCAAAGCGCACACTTCCTAAAAAGTTATGAAACTCATTTCTAATCACCAGAGACAGGTGTCTCTGCTATATTTAAACCACATGCAAGACTATGCAAGTGGTATCGGGCTCAAAGGAGTCACATTCGCCGCCTTTTTAAGAGTGTATACTGCACTTCTTGAATATATCAAAAAATGTAAAATTTATTCACTCATCTTCATAGCTGTCACTCAAAGACATTATCCTGTGAGCAGCCAGCAGCCTCTCATTATGCAAAATCAAACAAGACAGTGGAATTGAGTTTGGTGTCCCAGAGTAACATAAGCAAATACAGCCTGACAACTCATATTGGAGGAGACTTAGAAGTCTGCCTGTGCATGGATATCAAGACAACTAAGACAATGGTTGGGGCAACTAGAGGCACAAGATACCTTATCCGCACAGGGAACAGAACAAACAACTTTCTAAGCCCGAAATCCACCAAATCTGAAGGAATACAAGGAAGTGCTTTGGTGTGATCCTTAATGGAGATGTCCATCTGTGTGTGTGTATGTGTTTTGTGTTGATGATCTTCCAGGCAGCAGAGGTCAGGGAGTCAGGGCTTCTGGCATAAAATCAAACAGCAGCTGGTCTCCCTAGAAACAAAAGTAACTTAATGTGCATTTCACAAGAAATTACTGTTTTAATTGATGTGACTCATGTTATTTTCAAAGTTGTAGCATATGGTGATAAAAAAAAATATACAGTGTACCTGTTTGTACATCCAGCTATGGTGACAGAGGACACGCATTATCGGGCTGTCAGACATGAGTGTGTTTGGTTCTAAGGTGGTGCGACAGTGCCCTCCTGTGGAGCCGCTCTGCTCTGCAGGTACAACACACTGGATCTGACTTCTCCACGGACCACAGCCCTGCCATGTGTAATGATGGATCACAGACAATTCTCTTGAAATAGGAACAGCCCCGACAAAATGAGGTATTGACACCTGCTTGAAAAAACCACAAACAAAAACAATTTGGAAGGCTGATCTATGGAAGGAAAAGAGTGCTGCGCTGTCTTATAAGGAACGTGATTGTGATCCACAGTATGCACCGCATATCATCATTGTAACACCATCACCAAGGGGGCCAAAAGGCCTTCACAATGTGCAGTAGATCAGTTTAAAATATCCCATATCCATTAAATGTCACACTAGCGAGTGAATAACGACGGCAGAACTTTGTAACTATTGTACCACGAACAGCTTCATCCACTCAGTCCCAGAACTCATAAATATTATTTTATTGCCCAGGGTAGGCTAAGCCATCCTCATGAACATGATAAGACAAAGGACCCAGTGATTTAGGCCTGTTTAAAGTGAAGAGGCTTAGAATGAATTTATAGTGACGAAAGTGCACTCACCATATGAGAGGTGATGACACATATTCAGCTCATACTGTAAAATATAACAGGGTGAAGACCAACTGTTGCTTTAACACTTTGTTCTTATTCACGGGTTGGCTATGTCTTGTCTTTAAAGTGAGGAACAGTAAACACATAACGAAGTAGGCTTTCCTTAAAATCAAATGTTTTGCTCTCCTCGATTTTGCTGAAGTTTCACTCACAGTCTGCTCTGTAACCAAGGTACACGTGAACGGCAGGCAACATCACAATGAAACAACGCAGCATGAGACCACCACCGAGTGCTGGAGCTGCATTTAAACATGAGATCATTTTTTAAAAATACAGTTTGTATTGTATCGCCTTCGGGTTTGCACAACATAACCGCTCTTTCCCCCTCAGTCCCCTGTTGTGGCGAATGAATAGATCTCAGCTAAACCTTGGAAAAGACACACTTCCTTTTCCATCCTTTAATCAGTCCCCTTAAGTATATTGCAGTGACATCCGCACAAACCACTAAACTCTGGTTAAATTATACAGATGTGTCAACCATGCACCTCATCAGACAGGGATTGCCATTATCATTCAGCTACTACTTGTCATATAAGGAGGAAGTGGGATGGGGGGGGGAGTAAGGGGGGTTGTGATTAAAATCGTATTTATTATGGACAAAACAACCTTTGATCGTGTTCCAAGGTTAGAGGGAAAATCATTCTTCGTGTACCATCTTATCCAGCTGTAATGAGCTCCTAATTATTTGATTTTGAGGACTTGCCCTCATCATTCTCCTTCTGCAAGGATGCTGAGCAAGCTTCAAGTACAGAATATTAAAAATGGTGTTTTCAGAAGAATAAGTGTGTGTGAAGGGTTGCATTTGGGCCATTTCTTCCGCCATTAAAGACCTGATAGCCTTTTACAACACAGCATTTCTCTTTTTCTAGAAGAACATTTGGGTTTGTGATACAATTTTTGTGGATTTCACGCAATAAGGACTTTTTGAATAGCGTGCACAAAAGCTCCGTTAGAGATGATCATTTTAGGGATAGAAAATATTGTTTTAATTAGAGCACTCAAGATAGTGAAGAATTGGAACGCTTGAACGTTTCATTTGATATTTCTTATTCAAATTAAGACTGAATTTCATCCATGGACATATTTGTAATCTTTTAATGTTTGTAAGGGTGGATGTGCTTTCTAATTCCTCCCCTTGTAAGAGGACAATTTGCGGCGAAATAAGTAATAATTACAAAGAGCAAACTAGAAAACTAGAAAAATACTTCAAATAAGGATTAGTCAGATGTTGTGAAGAAAATGTGACAGGAGTTCCTAACTGGTAGTGAGATAGATCCTGTGCATACAGATGTCCCACTGAGCCGTCAGCCTGTGAGACAGAAATGAATAGCAGCAGATGGGAGCGGTTAACAAAAGCATTTTAAATCAAAACACAGCATTCAAACCAAAAAAAAGTGTTGTTCGCCAACCACAGCAATGCTCACTTCTGCTCTCAGAGCTCTTTGTACATCTTGAAAGGCCTTTGCTAAATAACGCTGTTCATTTCTGTGTGACGAGACGCCGGCTAGTGTCTCATGTTCATTTCTATGTATCAACATAGAAAGTGGAAATGATTAACCCATGCCACCCTCTGTCAAAATATTCCTAAAATATGGACGTTTCCACTTAAAGTTTCCATTTAATATTCTGTTAATGAGCTTTATTACCAGAGTTTGTTGTTCTACTTTCAGAGCTGTCCCTTTAAAACTGCTGTAAGCTCATTGACAGTCTACAGACCGTTTCTGCATAAAATCCATATAGATTATAATTCCATCATTCTCTTTTTTTTTTTCCTCTCATTTTTCTTCTCTCATTGTTTTGTGTTCGCAGCACAGGACAACGCTCGAGTGGAGATGGTGTTTCCATTGCTCGTGTGCTTTCTGTGTTTTGGCTCCATTGTATGAAGACCCGAAGGACCCGACCTGCCCCAGTAAGTAAGACAATGAAGATGTTTGCTGTGGGGATTTTTTGGTTTGTTTTAATAGAGATCATTCTCTCAATCCATTGTAAAATAGCAATTAAAAACTTTTTTTTTAAATTCAGATATTTACATATAAACAAGTGGCTGTGCAAAATGTACAAGATTTTGGCAAGGAAGCATCATATATCTGTCTCATTTCTCATATATTTATACATATGAAAAATGAGACAAACTTGCCCAATTAGAAGTTGTCAACTGATAAATCTACAAATAGCAAACCTAAGTATGTACAGTAATAAAAATTCACCAATAAACATTCTTTCATAAAATGACAAAAGGTATAAAGATCAAAATTAGTATGTGCACTAAAAATATAAAAAGTTATAAAGTGGGTACGTTCATCTGATCAACTTGATTTAGAAAACTGATCTGTCAAAGTGCTGTCCTCGTTCTGTATTTCATGCCCATGTTTACCCAACATGACCTCCATTATTCATAAATAGAAAAATGTGAACATACAACTTATAGAAACAGGTTTGATTCACCTAAATGACTGCAAATAAAAACACTGTTTTGGGATTAGCTTCTCCAAATTCCATAATTCACATTATAGCACACAAAGCTACAGACCCTGCATACTTTACATTTCTAAAGACCACTGAGTTTCCAAATTATGCCATAATAGTTTTGACTTTTCAAAGTAACATCGGGCAGCCACGTATTATCTTTTTAAATTGTACAAAAAGTGAAGACTAAAGTGTGCTTTGGAGGGCACGCAACACAGTAAACATCCTGCCCAAACATTACTTAAACACTGCGCAGTCTTATTTGAAAAGTCTGGAGTCTGTTCGGGTGACATTTATGGAAGGCAGGAAAATTACTTAAAAGCTCTGCTTCTTGGTAACAGTATTCAAGAAACACCAAGCCAAATCACATGATTATTTTCATAAGCGAACAATAAGCTTGATACCAGCGCTTTTAACACGCCAGAAAATCTGCAGACAACGTGAGTGACATAAAGTGGCAAACATTTACTTTGGAAAGGATGTTCACTGTGTCAGAAAGTTTTGCTCTTTAAGTTGAATCTTACACAATCACTGTTGTTTTTATCTCTCAAAAAAAAAAAGATATATGGTGAGCTTCAGAAATTATCAACTATTTAAAAGTACATGTGGTCTTTGTAGCAAATGTGCTAGAATCTGAATAAAAAGTATAATTGCCTCTTTGAACCCTGTGGCGCCAACTGTCGCAGTAAAAACACTACAGTGCTGAGAGCTCAAATACCATCGTTGGTGATTACATCATGCACAACACATGACATATAAATAATTTTTGCTTCCAATCAAGCAAAAATTGATTGGACAGATGAAGAAAAGCTCAGGACAAAAACAGAAATCTGGAGAGAATGACTGGATAGATGAAGTTACCGATGCTGATCGACACATTCTGATCTATATGGCTTCATTTGGTAAGAAGGCAACTGACGAGACTAGTCAGATTAGTCTCAAACAATCCTAAAACAATCCTCAGGCATTAAAACTGCGCTAAAATATAGTATAAATGTGTGATAAATTAAAATCTCTGTTTACAAGTTAAAGTGTTAATATGGTCGAAAAAATGAACATTACTGCAGTTTTGTTAAAAAAAAAAAAAAAAAAAAATCAAGCTGCTGCACCTGAACGTCGCATGTTAATCTAAAATGGAACCACTTCACAGAGATTTGCTGCTACAACACAGATGCCAGGGAAATGACCCTGACGAGGGTTTTCAGATCTGAAGTGCTCGGCTTTTCTTATGTGTGCAGCATGAGGCAGTGCATGAGAAAACTGTGGTTGGGTGCAACTGCTCTCTGAAGAGCAAGACGAGCTGAGAGAACACTGAAAGGGCCAAGTCCCAACGTTTCACCTCTTCGCTGACTGAAAATACAAAAAAAAAAAAAAAAAAAAGCCTGGGCTTGGAGAAGCTTTTTAAAAGCTGACGTCTCTTCAGTCTTCCAGATAATTCTCTTTCCCATCAGTCAGCAGTGGGTGATCAAAGAAAGCACTGGCAGAAAGGGTCTGAGCTGCGGGTCAACTCTGCTTCCTTAATGCCACTGAGCGAGGCTAGTCATTTTAATGCGGGTGCTATTTGAGGAAGCCTTTATAGAGCAGATGTGAGTGACTGGTCCCTCTTTCGTTCTCCAGGCAGAAGAGCAGGTCCCTGAGGTTGACTCTGGTGATGCGCTGTCGCATGAACTGTCTGGAGCCTGCTCCGCCCGAGCCTCCTGGCTGGGAGGGGCCCGACCCTGAGCCCTGGAGTGAAAAACAGAGCAACCACAGGCAGACGATTAGTTTCACTGACCTTTTCTTTGTAAATACGAAACAGTTCAAAATAAGCACAACCCTTCGGAGGAGTAATGGCTCCATATTCCTCACCTCTGCGCTGGCACCCCTGACAGGAGAGTCCATTTTCCGCTTTTTCCTCGGGCCGATCGCAGCCAGTGCCGTTAGGTTGGCTTCTCTCTGCCTGATCTGAGCCAGCTCCTGCTGCTGCATCTGGAACACAAGCGATGAGGCGCACATTAGTCGAGCACACGAACTCATCTTAATGCCTCAACGTGACCACATAGCCACTCATTGCAACATGTGCTTACCTCCTTGGCCTTCTGTTTAAGTCTGAGCTGCTCGGGGTCCTCTTGCCGCGACCGTGACTGCAGTGAGGTAGAGGACATTTTAATATTTCAAGACGGACATGTTAAATTTATTCAGTCAATTGTTTTATTCATTCACACACTCATAGTTCGAGACTGTCGGCAGCAGAGAAAATGTATAGTAATGACACTGACCCGAGATCACTCACTCGCCTTGTCTGTGCAATTATGATAGTGTGTAGGACCTCTCCTGTGTGTCCTTGTTTATATCCTGTTACCTTGGCAGCCTTCAAGAGAATCTCCCTCTCCTGCTCTTCCTTCCTTTGCTTCTCCATCTGGTCCAGCTGCTCGAAGAACTTAAGCTGGGCTCGCACGTCGCTGACCTGCTCGTGCCGATCATCCTCCTGAAGGGTGAATGAAGCGGGGACAGAAAGGTTCAGCAGGAGGAGTTAAAAACACACTGGCAATGAAGTCTCAAAGGCTCTCGAGTCACCTTGAAGGTTACGTTCTTCTGCTGTGCCACTTGCGACACCTTTTCCAGCAGGTTTTGCAGTCGCTGCTGTGTGGCGTGGGAAATGTAGCTGATCACGTCCATGCCCAACTCGCTCACGCCGAACTTCTTACCTGTCACAACGGGAGGAGCGCGGATAAAGATTCTGACAGACAGAGTCGGGCCTTTAAAGCACCAGAACGTGCCGTTCGCGTGTCTCACCGATCTCCAGGGCTCTCCGGGTGAGCGAGGAAGTGGAGAGGAACGTCTCATCCTTACAGGAACGAGTCACCGCGCCGACAAGCTCGGAGTTGGTTGCTAAGATACGGGCGCTCTCCTCCGACAGGTTCACTCCCGCCATGGAGGCCACATCATTGATATCGTCATCATCCCTGGATTTTATACAAAAGAACACAGATGTGAGCACATAAAAATAAACACTATTTACACCTTTTAGTGTGAATTTGCTGCAGAAGTGTCCTATGGAAATACCTAAACAGCTAGAAAAACGTAAATCCTAAGATAATTCATCATGTGACTGCACTTATAAAGCCACTGCAGTTCATAAATCAAAGTACCACACATATATAAGCTATTTCTAAAGTTATAATGTGCAGCATTGGATATTTTGCATTTCTGGTGCCCCCCAGTTTTTAAAAGACACTATGGCTGAAAGAAAAAAAAATACATTCATACAATGAGTACAGGTGTTTTCATTTAAATAATTTTTGTTTCTTTTTTGAGAAAACTATGAAGAGGCAACTTGATCCAACAGTCATGCATGCAGATCAGAAAATCACAGATTGCTTTTTTATGGTCAGAATTCGTCTATTGTACTAATGCAATCCGATACAGCAGCCCTATAATGAATCCTGTCTACTGCTGTCTGTGAGCCAAATTGGCCCGCGAGGACATTAAAGCTTTACACCATCTTTGTAGATGCAGAAAAATGTTTTTGTTGTCAGAGAAGGTGCAACTACCATGATACATTACCCATACCCGGCTCTGCTTATGGGGTCATTAATTAGGATAATTACTGCATTAATTAGCAAATGTGTCTGTGTTAACCGATTTATCATTTAACAACACAAGGGTGGTAAAAAAATGAACAGAAATTGGGATATATTATAAACAGGCTGAAATCTCCCAAACCTCCTTGCAGGTCTTAATGTTGGTTTTCCTCTTTTTAGTCTTCCAAAGTGCGTTATATTGAATCCATTCTTCTAACTCCTGATTTATTGACTAACTTTTTCACCATTTCTGCAGCATTTGCAGCAGTATACCTTTTCCCTCCATCCAAACGCACAATGACTGACTATGAAGACTTTATCATATCACTGTACATCCTCGATAAAAAAAGAGTTTTCCCACATCACAAAAATCTAATGTAAAAAAGGTCTGCCAAAATATATCATTCACTATGTTGGCTGCAACAATTTCTTTAATTACTGACTAATCTGACAGTTGTTTTCGCAATTATTCAATCAATAGTGAAAACAAAAAGAATCCTTTATCTCTCACCAAAAGTTCAAGATATTCTGTTTACCTTCATGTAAGATAAAGAAGTGCAGTGAATTAATAAGCAGGAAGCAGTTGATGTTTTACTTAAAAAACTACTATAATAATTGATACATTATCAAAACATTTGATAAGTTGTTTGACTTATTGATAAATCATCTAATTGTTCCAGCACTAAAATACATTCAGAGACCTTTTAAAATGTATGTTGTTAAATTCTTTAAATTCTTAATGGTTTTGGCATGCTGACTTTTTGGAAGCCAGTATTCAAAAAGACACTGATGATATTTATCTAGATGTATCACAAACCTGAAGGTTCCCCCTCCTGCTTCCTTCAGCTTGTTCTTCTGAGCAGGAGTGAGAGGGGCCTGACCGACAACGTTAAGTCCTTTGGCCCCAGGAGTCAACACCTGCTTCACTGCTGGAGTTACTACACACAAACAGAGGCAAGAAAATTAATTGTAGTTAAAATAAAAATAGCTAGTGTACACTGTATCAGTCTAAAACATAAACTAAGATGTGAATTGAATTTCTGATTCTTTTCTTTAAAAATTTGGCATCTTTGGCCATGCATTGTATCATGCAATTACAGCCTGTATCCACAAGGTGGCAGCACTTCAATACTGTACATGGTGCATGTGTGAAAGACTGCAGATAGATTCAGAGGGAAACAAAGTATCTTTGTGTTTTTCAGTGACTTTCCTCAGTGCATTTGTTTAACACACAACTGTTAAATAAATCTGCAGATGCCTGTTGAACACTTTGATACACCAAATAAACCAAAATAACAAAATACAACATTCAAAGCTTTAGGCTGATTTTACATTACTATCTATTCTGTTCACAGTACAGAAGAAATAAAAGAAGGGACTGTTGAACGCACCTGTCTGTAGCTGTTTTACCACGTGCGGCTGACCGACAATGATGCGGCTATGAGATTGTCCTCTGAGTGTTACCATGGGAGACTGAGCCAGCGTCACCTGTGGCCTCAAAACTGTCCCTTGTTGCTGGGGCACTATCTGCGCACGTTCAGAGACAAAGAATAAGAAATACAGCATGAAAGCAGAGACAAGAATAGAGGTCTTACAGGCAAGATTTCCACTTCTGTGTGCACACCAATGAGCAGCAAAATTACCAGTCCAGGTTTACTGTGAGGCGTCTGAGTGAGGCTGATAACTGTGGTCTTGGTCGCGGCAGTGCTGGTGGCTGTAGTGGCGGCGGTGGAAAGAGGAGGTCGCAGCACCACAGCGGTGAGGGCCGTGGAGGCTGCTGCAGCAGGCTGAGTGCTGGGCTGAGGCAGCAGGCTCTGCTGGATGAAGGCCTCTGAGTCTGGGGTCATCTGACGGAGTGCTGGGAGACTTCTCTTCAGACGGACAAAGGAGAGAAAGAGTAAAGATGTATTCAGTTTGATAAAGTCACTGACTTCTTTCCACACAGGACAGATCTTGTAAAATAAAAGTAGCAGCAGTTCTGGGTGCAGTTTCTATTATATGCTGTAATGACAACAAAAAGCATTTTCAGATTTCCGACTATTGGACATCCCACTGCGAGAACAGTGGAAGAGTGCTTTGTTATAATGACTTACAAATATGAGTGAGCAGCTCCACTGCACCATCGACAAATACTGATGAATGGATTGAATGAATGAATTGGATGAATGATGACTGCACCAATGAATGTAATTATTTTATTTATTTTGATTACTGTAGAGTATTTTCATTAACAGATTGATTAATGATGTGATTCTTAAAAAAGTAGATAGGAAAGGTAGCTCAGAGATTGAAAAAAGTCTGATAATAAATGCACTGTCACATCATTATACATGCAAATCGCTCCATTTCAGGTACATCTATGAAATGTCTTTACCTGAAGACAATGATGTGACTGTTTCCAAATTCGTTATGAAGCAATTAGTTTTATCAATCTATGCATTCAATGACCACCTCTCTCAAAATTCATGATAAAAGGAAGATCGGCACTTAAACTCAACCACCACCCAAACTGTATTCACAATCTATTTAGCACAAGTATATATACTATTGTAAAATCTTACCATGCAATTGCTGCAAGGCCATATGAAGATTATCCAGATTCTGTTTTATTTATTTTTTTCTAATTCTGTGTTTTCTGTTTTGATTTTTTTTTTCGGTGTCTTAAAATTCAAGCAAATTTTGTCATAAGACAGTCTAATCATACATTGAACTGTATAAGAGTGGAGTTATTGAATATTGTCCATTCTGGGGAATGGCTCGTTTTAATGAAAATTGTTCTTAACAATTCAGGAAGTTTGAACCCAAAGAGAGACAGAAGCAGCTTGCCTGTAAAACTTGAAAGCATACTTCTATTCATTTGCCTTTCATGCCATGAAATGCGTATAATACTAGGAAAACTCAGATTTTTATTAATTGGCAAATTCACTGTTTTACACTTTTACAGTTGATTATACTGTAGTTTAATGTAGTTTCCTACATTGTGCTGCATCCACATATATAGAGAAATAATAAAAATGCATAAACTCCTCTATTAAAGACTGCCATGTGAGGAAAGGGAGCCAGGTGAGACAGAATCATAAATGTTCTATAATTCCAATGGACAATGTGCTATTTCACCATTTACTTCAAGTCACAAAGGGATTTACAGCATGGTATCTCTTTTCTTTCAATCATACTCTCCATTCCTCAGGGGAATTCCTGTCCTTGTGGAGGTGGAAATTTTATGGCCACCAGCCACATGATCAGATATCCCTATTGGATGCGGTGAATGCTGGATGTCTGCAGAAGACTGCTGGCCTACAGAGGTATACTGCAGCATGGCAGTAAAATCAAGTATTTCTTGATGTTGGGTGACAGTGACAAGAAGAAAACCTGAAGGTATCCCCTTCTGTGTGCACATACACTTTGCAAGAGCATAAAGTGCCTATTTGTAAAAGGAGCAGAGGGACGCAGCAGAAATATGCCTTACACAACACTCAAACAGCACTTTGCAATTGAAAAAAGACTTCTTTTTTCTCTCTTTGAAACATTTCCATGCCTACTAGCAGAGACAGTTTGGTGTTATACAACTTTAACATACAAACCTTGTGTTTGATGCGTGACAATAACCCACTATTGAACCCATTCATATCACACTTCTGTCACAGTTGAATTCCTTGGTCATAACTGTTTAAACAAGACCTGGTTATGCAACTTCATCTCCATGCAAAGCAACCAACTAAACCAGACAATTATATCCATCTGTGCATTAATGTGTTTGCTAAAAGAAGTTGTTGACTTTCGATTAATTCAAAGTTATTGCACTAGTATTTACGGAGGAGGAGAAATACTGTCAGTTAGTTATTATATAAAACATGTATTGATGCTGAACAGCATAGATACTAGTTAATACTGGAGTTGTAAAGCCCAGAAACCACATCAGACGAAAAGTGAGGAATATTGCTATCTTTTTGCCATATCAAGCATTCACCAGTACTACCAGGTGGGTGGAGGGATGCAACCCACGTTGTGGAGAGGGTACGTGTCAAAGACAGTCTGCACAGCCCGTGAGAGATGTTGTTTCAACCACTACACGTATGCATGGTTGTAAGCTGGTGTGTCACCGGTCACCGGTCACCTTGAGGAAAGGCACAAGGTACGGCTGCGGTGAGGAGTTCAGCTCCCGGTATAACCTACTGGTGAAATCTTCAGGCTCTATTTTTGCTTCCTGTTGTGCAAAAAAAAAAAAAAGAAGAAAAACACAAGTGCTAAGGAAACGACAAGAAAGGTAAAAAGATGAGGACAGAAATCTGAGAGAGATGATGGCAAAAAGACAGAAGAGGAGAGAATTTTACCAGCAGGCTCTTGACCAGCTCCTTGACGTTAGCTGTCGTCTCAGAGGACTGTTTTCCACTGGATGCCAGCTTGATCAACGTGGACAAAAAGTTTCTACACTTTTTCACATTCTCTAGTGTCTCCTGCAAACACAAACACACAAATGGCATTTTTCTCTTCAATGTACACATCAGACTGACAGCAGAAATGTGAAGCAGAACACAAAAATAAACCCTAAAAATGATTAAGTATCCATAGTCAGCTTTAAAAGATTACAAAAGGCAAAAGCATTCAAGGTTAGTACTTCTCTCTTACAGCTGAGATAGCTGTTGGAGTGACAGTGGTCCCGGTGGCTCCAAGGGCCCCTACCCTCTGCGTAACTGTTGTGGCTGCAGATCCAGGCTGCACCGCGGCGGGCGTTCCCAGTGCCTGACCAGGAGTGGTGGCAGTTCCTCCCAGCATGATGGTGTTCTACAGAAAAGTCAGTGAAGATGCAATAGTGAGATGAGACGCAGGAAAATGGCATGGTCAGAATAACAGCTTTGACATGTTTGGTCCTGGGGCACAGTGCATATTATGTAATACATTTTATTCCCCGCAAGCTTTATTTTTCTCTGAAAGTGTTGCGCTAGATATTGTGTGTTTGCTATTAAAGAACCCTCATGTTGATATTTAAATACTACGTGCATGATATGACCTCTTGGGAGCTCTACAGTTGTCTGCTTCTACCCCAAAATTATAACAGAATAACATGATGGGATGGGTTTAGGAAACATGTATTAACCTTTAAGGGAAATGCCATGGCAACCTGTGCAATCATACCTCACAAGATGATAAGAACCAGCAAGGTTTTCAAAGTCAGCAAACAAACCACTCGGAGAATACAAAGAAAATAAAACTAATGTACTAGCCTTGATACAAAAAAACATCCTTTTATTATACAGTTATTGGGTAAAAACAAGATGACCATTCAGCCTATGAAACGGGCTCTCGGTCTGTATTTATCAAGAATTTCAGAGTAGGATATCAACTCTAATTGTTCAAAAAGAGATGTGTTTAGCCCTGTGTTTAGTCCAGGCTAAAAGCTTTACATTAACTTTCTCGTTGTAGGAAATCACTTCCATCTTTTCCAGGGTTTAGGAGAGCTGAGGAGCTGTTCCCAGCATGCAGACAATGACAGGACAAACGTGTACATTCCACGAGGAGCTTCTTAAAACACATCAACTGGATTTCTAGTGGATTTGTGTGAAGTTGGTGGGAAAAAATACTAAGCATTTATTGAGTAAAAACTGACTTTAAAAAAAGGGAAACAGCTGGACCGGTTGGGTTTTGGTGAGGTTGTGAAGACCTCACTTTATGTCTAGAGTGATATGGGCAGGAGAGAGTTGGGGGTCATTATAATGTCGATGCCATTGATGTTGTCGGCCTCTCTGAGCCACAGGAGGTGCAGAGCTGGCCATGCACCGGTTTTAGAAGTGGTAGGTAAAAATTCAGTCATAGTAGAAATGTGATCTGGCAGGAAAAAAGATATTTTCAGTTCCCGTAAAACCTCTTTCTTGGCTAAATTTAGGCCAAATTGATTGTTTTCAAGGTGTAACATGCAGCTGATCAACATGTTTCATACAGAGTGAATCATTTGTTTTAACTTGATAGTCCAATTGTTACAGAGTGTTCCAGGTGTCGTGTAACTGGACTGAGGTCAGTAAAATCAGTTTCCAGTCTTTGTGATGAACAACCCACTGACTGACCTGACAACTTCCTACGGTGTTTGGTGCTTGATCATTTTCTACCCTGCAAGGGAAATTAAATACAAAGACGAGATGTGTGTGGTGGAGTTACCTGCAGTACAGGAGGCCTCTGCAGTGTGGTGGTGGTCGTCACAGTGGTCTGGACTGTGGAACCTTGTTTAATAATGGTGGTGGGGGTGACCGGACGAGCCAGCAGCGACGCGCCTGGTGCCTGCAGAAGAGCAGGGGATGTAATTGTTTTTTTTCCACAAACACTTCTCAATTTGGGAGGTTTCTTTTATTTTCTTCACTTATTTTAAATTGGATCCCTAACCCGAACAAGACAAATGAACAATGCTTCACTCTGAGAATTATTTTAATTTACTATGTAAACAGATTGAGCTTGAAAAAGCAGCAACAATCAGGCAGCATTATAAAATGTATCAGATTATCTACGGTGTTTCGCTTTAGATTTTGTCACTTCTATCAGGTGGTAAAATGGTATATATTGTCCACAACTAACTACTATTGACCAATACAATGATACTTGACTTTTTAGTTTTCTGTTTAAAATCTGTACATAAGTGTAGAACAGATTAGCATCATCGTTCTGTGTGCACTGTAATATGCGGCAGTTAATACACCTCAGTTCTTAACTTTAAGTGAAGATGTGTATACACCTACATTTAAAGCCTGTGTGGATTTTAACAACATTGTTCTAAAAGGTTTACAAAATTATGCTGTTGCAGTATAAATATAACAGCAGTGACAAAGAAACTATTTAAAGTGCATCAATCACATCTGGTTAATACCCAACCTGTTGAATAAGGTCTTTATCCAGGTAATACTGATCCAGTATATCAGATCCCTGCGTCACTACCTAACATGAATGAGTCACTTTTTCTGTGTGTGCCCATGTGTCCAGCAAGTCCTGGTACCTGTAGAGAAGTGATCTGGACAGGTGGAGTGCTGGTGGGGGCTGCGGGTCGTGGTGTCATGGCGCTCTGGGACTGCGACTGAGCCTGCATCTGGGCCAAGGTCTGCTGGTGAATCATCAGCAGCTGCCCACTCTCACTGCGAACCAAGACCATGCCTGCAAGAGGCAAATGTCATGTGGGGTTAAGATGCATGTAAGGCCAGGGCTTTTCTGTCCTGATCAGTCTCACTGACACACCGTATGCATGCATGGAGTTTCTAACATGAGTGGATATGAATTACTCATCTGTTGGTCTAATGACGCATGGACAGTACCTCAGCTGGGAGGTTTATGTTCACAGATTTCTAACGAGGCAGCGAATGGTCAGACCAAAATGGCCCACAAACATGATGCCATGAAACAAGTAGATGTTATAAGTGTCCACAACGCAGCATGAAAGCAAACCAAAACGTGTTGCATATACTTTATTGTGGGCCAGTGTTTTACTATGAACAGGAGGAGGCTGGTGTTAGAGCCTGTCCGTCCTCCAGCAGACAGTTGACTGGCTGTGTGAGAAGTGACCAGGCTCCAGTACAAAGTAACACACTGGCCTACAAGTAAGTTAAGCTACAGAGAGACCGAACAAGAGAATTTAACCAGTAATAGCAAAAAGTGTTATTATGTTATTAAATGCTGTTACCCTGTTTTGTTGTAGCTTATGTTGTGTCTGACCAGTCGCTCTAAATAGCTCTAAACACACAACTCCCAACCGGAGCTAATTTCCACATATTGATGTTGGTGCATTTAAGTAATACATGCTGTCTTATGCTGAAGGAAATCTGAAATTATCCCATTTACGGCCACTGAGGATAACATCTAAATGTGCCAGCGCATTAACTTTGGGTAAAATCTGAAACAAATGAACAATAAGCCTTTACAAACTTTTTACTGTTACAAAACACGGAGGCAGGATAGATCATTAGAGATATGCAGCACAGAGCTGTTGACATGAGAACAGTTCGCTATTGTCTCTGACAGGACAAAGTGATAAAACTCAACAGATGGCAAAAAAATGTCACTTTGATATACTGTAGGGGAAATACACAGACTGACTGTCCTCAGAGAACCTTGTCCACCTCTAATCTGCTGTATGTGGCCACAAAACACAACTCAAGTCCTCTCTGTTTACTGTATTTTGCAATTTGCCTCAAAACTGAGATAAAGCTTCGTGTTTCCAACAGCAACAAGTCTCTGACAGGGACTCACGCAGCTTCCACGTGGTGCTCTCACACTGTCAGGGCTTCACGGTTAAAGTTTACCTGGAGGCAGCTGGATGTTTTGGATGTTTGGGGCGTTTTGCTGCGGCTGGGTGAGCCGGGGGGCCAGCACCTGTGGCGCTATGGCCCTCACCCCACCGGGGGGAGTAGCGGCGATCGTCGACGCCACCGAAGTCCTCAAGTTTTGCAAAACAGTCGGGCTCCTCAGGCTCGCCGTCGTCCCCGTCGCGACGATCGACGCCGCGACGTGTCCTCCGGTCTGTATGATCGGACTTTTCCCGGTGTCCGTTTTGCTGACGGCTACAGTCGCGGCCGCCGGCGTCGACACCGCGGCCGGGGTCCCTCCGCTTTGCATAGGCGGCCTCACAAGCGTGACCGTGGGGACGCTTTTGGGGACCGTAGCGCTCGTAGAAGAAGTCCGTATGATGGTGCTGGACGGAGCCGCCGGGCTGCCTTTGCTCGCAGGAACAGGTCCGTTGTTGACGAGCGTGACGGCGGGCTGCTGCTGAGAGTTACCGCCGCTGTCAGCAGACGCGCCCCCGGGGACGTGACAGTTCACCACCACGGCGCTGCCATTCAAAGTTTGTACACCCGCCGCCCCTTGTTTCCCGGCACCGTCTGACACTACCGCGACGGCTCCGCTGGCTGCCCCCGGTGTGGACTGAGTCTGAGCGGCTGTCGTGCTCGGTCCCGCCGCCGGTGTGGTCCCGGCTGCTGCTGCTGCTAGTGCTCCGTCCATGCTTGAACCGTGGGACCCTTCACTGTTGATGACACCTCCCGTTCCTATAGGAGCGGAAACACATGCAAACAAGGGAGTGTGTGTGTGTTTTGGGGTAGGAGGGGAGGAGGAGGTGGAGGGGGGGGTGTCGAGCAACTCTCTGTTTCGCATTAGTTTCACACACACACAAGTGCAGCCAAGTCTTCTACAATCACTTTAAACAAGCTGACCCAAAATTAGCTGCTGTTAGCTAACCGGACTGTGCGGCTATCTTACCTGCTTTAGCAAGCTCTTGTTGTGAAAGTCCAATTTTGCTGCCCTGAACATTGGAGTTACTACCCGCAGCTAAGTTCCCGACGTGTTTTGCCGCACACTGGACCCGGGCCACGGCGTTGGCGCGACCCGTTCCCGTGAGCTCAGACTCCAGAGATCCGACCAGGGCACTAACTACTTTTTCGTCCACCTCTGTGTTGAAGAAAACATCATCCAGCAAGTCGGAGCCCGCCGCCATCTTTGCCCTGCTACGCTCGCCCGTGAGACGCATGCGCCGATTGGATGCGCCCTCCGTGACGCTGCACGACCGGGCGCTCTGATTGGTTCCCCGGTGGGTATAAAGGTCAGGACAAATAGTAGAGAGCTGCAGTGTATCGTGTCAGCTGCTGAGGGGAAACAGCGATACGGCACGCAGAGACGCGCCTGTTGGGACTTTATTACACCGAGTGGACTCCTTGTAAAGCTGTCCATGCTGTACAACACAGCTTCACTGATTTATGCCCAGCGTCGAAGCATTTTCTATCACTTTGACTTTATCGTAGACTGCTCAAAATGGCTGCGTTTTGCTATTTTTTTCCCTCCAGGAGACCCGCAGCAGCTGCCTCACACAGGGAGCAGTGATGCTGGGCTGGGATGTCAAAACTTCTGAATACAGTGCAGATGAACAGTCACCAGTGAACAGTTCTTTTGCAGGACCGTGCACGTTATATGAGTGCATAATCTGCAGCAACTTCTCCTGCATTTAAGAAGAGATGTCGTAAAAATAATCATCACAATAAAACTGCAAAAATATATTTAGCAGTTGTTCATAATTATCACTCATTATAAGTATTAGACATTATTAGTCTTGAATGAAAAGCTCAACCCAGGGACTGACAGTGATCCACAGGTGACCGCTTTGCCAGGTGTGTCCAAGCCCCAATCAGTGGGCGTGGTTTAAAGTCACATGACAAACACTTATAAATGGTTTCCTGTCGCTCCACGGCTTGAATGGTGGCATCAGATGTGAGTCTGTATGCACATTAATGCAGCCGTCCTGAATCCTCTCCAGCCATGAGTTCAGCAAGGCCGTACATCGGTTGCAAAATAGGGCTGATTTCAAAAGCCCAAAATCGTTACGAGGGGATTTTGTACACGATTGATAAAGTGAACTCCACAGTTGTGCTGGCGAAAGGTGAGAAATGTAGACCTGCCAGCTGGGTCTAAAAATAAGATGCTTTTTGCTCATTTTCTTTTTTTCTAGACTCATAAAGATGGCGGCTTGAGCGAAATCTGAATGTAAAGCCGTTTGCTTTGTCAAATGCTTTCTCTCATCAAGTCAAGTGTTTTGGGACGGAGGGACGGCCCACGGACAGACCAACACCGCCCAAAGATGATGTCTACGAGTACATCACTTTCCGGGGAAGTGATATTAAGGATATCACTCTTTGTGAACCTCCAAGATCTCACCATGGCTTACCCCCGGACCCTGCGATAATACAGGTACACAAGGAGTGCGTGGCCCACACCCCACAGCAGATAACTCAGAAAAGTGGACAAGAACCAGGTGATGTCTTGAATTGTTTTTTGTTCAGTCATCCAGTGCAGGCCCTTCAGGCGTCTACTCAGCAAGGGGAGCATTTAGTCCCCTGAGGATGCCAGCCTACAACCAGCTTGCAGCCAGCTCTCTGCTTAATCAGCAGTATGCTGCAGCTCTTGGCCTTGGTAAGTCTGTTAAAACAAACGTATTCCTAGTAAACTGACCATAAACCCGCACCCTCAGTGGAGCTTAATGCTTTTAAGTAGGCTGTTAACATACTACGGTATTTGGTTGTGTTCTTCATCCAGGGCCTCTCCCTCCAGGCTTACACGCTAGAAGGGGCCCCATGGTGGAAAAGGCTGTTCAAACCCTCCAAGTGGAAAGATCTAGGCAGAGGAGAGATTTGACTGCGTCCCAGGAGCACGAGCACGAGCACGAGCAAGAGCAACGCTGGGAGAGAAGGAGGCCCCAGAGGATCAGAAGAGAGAGTCCCCAGACCAGAAGAGGCGCTGGAGCCACCCGTAAGCAAACAGAATTGCAGCGATGGCAGGCAAACTAAAGTAATGTCCATTTACGGACCTGAGAGGGAATTGCTTGGATTGTTTAACTATCATGACCTATTTTGCAAAGTGTTAAGTGAATTCAAGATGTCCATCTGTGCAACTGCAAGTCATAGTAAAAGTGTGTGTACGTGTTTTTAAATCTAAGCAAAGTTGGGCCCAGGTATGCACTACACTGCTCAGCAGGAAACTCTGCAGCAGAATTCTGAGAACAAGCCACCACCCAGAAGAAGACCAGGTTTGTAAATGAGTGAAAATCTGAATTTGTATGCAAACAACAAGAGGTCCTGTTAATATTCAGTGTTTTTTATCTTAGGAACTCAGAGGCGCAGGAATCGTAGTAGAGGCCAGCTGATGGTGGCTAATGTTCCATCTGCTGTGCTGAAGTTTGACACAGACTTTGATTTTGATTCCTCAAATGCCCAGTTTATTAAGGAAGAGCTGGAGAGGGAGGTGCAGGACCGGATGAATGTGAAAGGTTAGTTTCACATTGGCTCAAGTGACCTCAAATACACCATTGCATTCTCATCTTCATTGTTTTCACACTAAATGATGTGACACTGAAGGATCCCACGGTCATACTATACAGTTATGAAGACTAATAAGTCTTGCAGGTAAGTGTCAATTATTGGCTCAGTAGGCGCAGGACAGCCTGACTGGCACCAGCATTTGGTTCCATTTTAGGGGTGATGACAGCACGTTTTCATGATTTATCATATGTTCTGGCTCTTCCATACACACATTTGCCAAGATTTGTTTCCACTTTGGCACAAGTGTTTGAATTCAACAGATACTAATTTGACCTTAAGGAAAGTCAAGTTAGACTTAAAATACCAGATTTACTATTATTATTATTATTATTATTATTATTATTATTATTATTATTATTATTATTATTATTATTATGAATCCTTTTTTTTTTTTTTCACCTGGCTTTGTCTCCCATGTTTCTGTCTGCAGATAGAAATCATGAGGTGGAAGAGAAGGAAAAAGAGGAATTGCAGTTGATGGCAGAGGACGATCATTTTGGGCCAAAATGCTACTACGACAAAGCAAAGTCTTTCTTTGACAACATCTCGTCTGATCAAAAGTTCAGGTAAACTTTTTTTAATCCTCTGTATAAAAACTACTTTCTCTCTGCATCCAGAGCTACAGGCTTGTGTCTCTTTGTGCCAACCAATGTTTTCAGACTAACATGGGCAGAGGAGCGGAAGCGCAACCTGGAGACTTTTGGGGTCCCTGGACGGTTCCTGAGGGGCCAAGGCTTCAGAGGTGGATCTACTGGACGAAGGGGACGGGGAGGTGCTCAGACTGTATCGTACAGAACCAGAAGTGGGCTGCTGTAAAGGTCAGAGTTTGAGACTATGGCACCAATGCAACCTTGTCCTCGAATGATTTCTACTTGTATATAACAAATGGGACTGTTACCCATTATGAAGATTATGATTATCAGCAAAAACAGCTCTGGCACTGTATTTTCTTGTTTTTGTTTTCTCCCTGAGGCAGTCGGCTCACTCCCATATCTCCACGTTGTATTTTTTCATTTGTCCTCTTTCTCACTTAGTCCAGTTTTGAATATGGATGCATGGTTCACTTAATGGACAATATTTTTTTCCCTTCTGAGAATGTGTGTCTGGCAGAGGAGTTTTTTTGGTTTTGTTTTTCAATTAAATGGGAATTGAATGTTAAGTTTCTGTTTACTACTGCTTGGAAGAATTTTGCTTCTGATGTATGCATTTTGTTTTCATCTTTCTGGTTTGCCTCTCGAGAGTGCTCCCTTAAATTATGTACATTTATTTCATTAACAAATGTTGTAAACTACAAATACTACCAACAAAAATGAAGTAAATGTATCTGAATTTCAAATCTTTATTCTGTCATCTTGAAGCAACAAGTGTTGTTCATGTAAATAAACAAAATGCCGATGCACTTGTCTCATGCTGTCTGAGGGTACTTTATACTGTCGCCATATTGGTCAGTGACACAAACACAAGTGAGCTTATACACATGTAAACCTGCAGTTGGTCCTCTAGAGCTGCTTCTTGCTACACATGGGCATAGGGCCCACATGACAGCCAAGGGGCCCCATGTTATTAACAAAGGACTTGCCTACTTCAAATTTGATAGACTTCATTTGTTCCAAAAAGTAAAGTGCAAATGCAACATTTGCTGCTGAAGTGTCACCAGTTTCACTAAGCCCTTTTAATATTTCTGACTTGAGAAATGGTTTTGCACTTTCATCTTGCTAGTGTAAATTTATAATCATTTCATGTTTATATTAAAAATTGTTTTGTTAGACTTCAACACAAGAATTTGTCATTGAACAACATTACACAATCATTGCCAAATAAATTCTCTTGCTCCCTACAAATAATGCTCAGGAATATTAGCATGAAAAATAATAGAAACATTCAAAGAATGTAGATTAAAGAATAAACATATAGAAATAAATAATAGTGCGCATAATGTATAGTCCCATTTACGTGGTCCTAATAAGTGATGCTCCATAGTCTCTGACAATATTTGTGGGTTTTTTTTGTTTGTTTTTTATGGGAATTGCCTTTTATTTATAGGTGAACTTGTGGATGAAAGGTGGCAGGTGCATTGTAATATTACAAGAAAATATGTACACGAGACTGTGGCGTTCACATTTTTCTGCAGGCGCTAAAAACTTTTGCATCCGCTCATTTTCCACTCACGATCGCTCCTCGGCGCGCACAATGTTGACTGATTGGCTTTCATGAATCAAAGAGCACTTGCTCCACAGTGAGGGGGAAAGTGGTAGGCTACTCACTGTCTGGGTCGTACCAATGGCTGAGGGAGGGGGATTTTCCCCTGTCATGTAACAGCTCATCGTGTGTATTATTATTTACACGCAGACCATAAGCAATGCTTGTAGGTAAGACACATCTTTAGTTCGACTCAGAGAAACCCACTGTTGTCTAATGGTCCATCCATCGATGACACAGAGGCAGCACTCTCGCCCCCCCCCCTCCCTCCCTCCCGTGTCCTCTGGCCGGACAAACTGTAACCAAATAGAGGGCTGCGCTCGGGATAATAAATATTAGAATAAAAGAAGCGCTCTTATTTCCCATATGACAAGATGTCGGTGGCGTTTTCATCGGCGCGCCCCAGGAGTAAAGGGGAGGTGACACAGCAAACGATTCAAAAGGTAAAGAAATAAAATAAGAAGAAGAATCATCATGGGGATGGGTGAGCGGCGGCGTTAGAGGTGAGATGTTCTAGTCTGGATGGGAGTGTGCGGTCCTGCCGCCAGCGCAAGGAAAGTCCAGCCTGTGGTGAATATCAGAAGAAATGGCAACTGGTATCGTAGCGTTACAGTCAATTGAAGGTGGGAAGCAAACAAAGCCATGACGGTGCTGCAGGCGACTGCTTTGGCTCCAGCTATTTATTATTTTTTTCTCGGTGTTTTTTCCCTCGAAGAAAGGTGAATGTTGTTTTGGGTGTGAAATAGATGTCAGCTTTGGATTTTATTGACTTGTTTCTAAGACGTTTTTTTTTTTTTGCTGGGCTTTTATTAGTTAGAGGTGGCAGCTCGTTCCCAGACAGTCTGATTGGGTTTAAATGGGCATTATGGGCTCTCTTTGTTGCACAAGCACATACTGTAAGCATGCACTGAGAGAAGCATATGTAGTGCAGGATGGAGGGAAACTGAGCCACACAGGACAACCCTCACACTGCTGCCGCTTTTATCCTTGACTGACTCGTGTACATTGATGTTTCTGTTAATAAAAAAGAAAAAAAAACTACCCATCCTTAAGGCAGGGACTTTCAAACGATGTCCTAAATACAGACTGTGAGGAGCTGCTGCTTTATTTTTGCTCGATTAAAAGAAAAAAAAAGAAAAAAACTGACCTAGAATTTTTTTCTTAGGCTCACAGAGGTTCTGAGAATCCAGGACAGCATCACTGCAATGTCTTAATAGGGGCATATTTTAGTGATTTACCATGCACTGTGACATGTGAATGTTTTGTTGTCCCTCAAAGATGCTGGATGAAAATCATCATTTGATACAGTGTATTATGGATTACCAAAGCAAAGGCAAGACAGCTGAATGCACACAGTAAGTGTTCTTTTTAAAACACAGAAACTATTATTCCTCACAGATTTCTCACAAATAAGGTTCAAGTAACTACATAACACTTCCTCTCATTTTCCCTTTTTGACAGGTATCAGCAGATCCTGCACAGAAATCTTGTTTACTTGGCCACAATAGCAGATTCCAATCAGAACATGCAGTCGCTACTACCTGCAGTGAGTCCTTCGTGAGGTTTTTATAAAGTAACACATCAGATTTCCCATTTTCATCAGACTTGTTCAGTTCCTTCCATCCTATTACGTCCCTCGCCATCTCTCTCTTTAAAGTAAATATTCATAAGAAATCCATGTTGAGAACGCCAGTCTGTGGGTTGTCTGACCATAAACCCACACTTAAACACAATACAGGTGCATAAGGACATAGAAGCCAGCAATCAGGATACACAGTCTTCCAAATTGTTTGAATTATTATTGACTATTATCTTTATTTTCTAGCCTCCCACTCCCAACATGTCTATGGGTCCCGGAGGGATGGGCCAGAGTGGGGGACATGCACCTAGCAACCTTAATGACAACATGGCACCAGGACTGCCCCCCACATCAATGATGCAGAGCCAAATGAGCAATGGTGAGATCTTAACACAAATGACAAACTCTGGCCCACGGGAATGTTATTTTCCACACAAACCCAGACTCGGTGCACGCACACACGCGGTTTCATCATGTTGTCTGTCTCAAGGTCTGATCCTGATTTTGCTGCATGTTCGTCTTGCAGATATAAAACCATGTCTTGTCTGTCACAGCGTCTCTCTTCTTTATTGTCTTATTGCCTGCAAGTATCCTTGGTCTTTTGCTCAGCTAATGGTCTGATAGTCAGATTCTTTTAGCAGCTATAGTGACTTTTGCTGTCTTTCTTTCCGTTTCTTACCCATTAATGCTCATTACTCAATCCTTGTATGACCGTGCAAGCTTCCTGTTAAGATGAACTGAATGTGGGCCCATGATTAACGTGATGTGGCACCGCATGGGAACGTGTGCTGGCTGCTCTGACTGTGCGTGTGTGTCGTCAGGCCCCAGCCATGCCCCCATGCAGCAGCAGTCTGGTCAGGTGCAGTCGGCTATTCCCTCCACCTCCCTCAGCCTGCCAGCCAGCGGCTACGGTGGCTCAGCCTCAGCCTCCGGCTACAGCCACGCTGTGCCCTCCTCCCAGGGCAGCATGATCCAGGGCCCTGGGCCCGGCTATGGCTCCTCCTCCTCTTCTTCCTCCACATCCTCATCCTCCTCTTCCTCCTCCTCCTCCCGCAACCTCAACATGCAACCTCAACATGCAGTCCAACCAAGGTGAGACAGATATAGAAGAGCCTAATGATCAGGAATTGGCTCATTTTTATGGAAAGGAATATTTTCAGGCTCATGCACTGAACAAACCAAAACACTTGATTATCATACACAAAACACAAGATGCCTCATTTGTCTTTTTTGTCACTTGGGTATGATGCAGGATTTTGGTACTTAGGGCAAATGAGTAAGGAAAGTTATGCCTGTCAAGTGTTTAGGGTGAGGTAGAAACCAGATGGTCAAACAGTTGGATGATTCCTGAGATGCTCCTGAACGACCCCCTTGATCTTGCTTAAAACATCTGCTCACATGCACATCTGTACTCATCAGTCTGTAAATGCCCTCCTAGTCTAGTGCACCCATCGAAATAACCAAACCCATTCAGTTCATCAGAGAGGTGCCCCGCTTCCTCCCCTCTGCTCCAGGCTTTACCTCTCCTAATCTCTGACTCCTGACCCCTGAGATGCAGCCCTCCTCCCCCTGGATGTACATGTGTAGTTACTGTACTGTGTTTATGCACTGACTCCACTGGCTTTGTTTGCATTTGTACTTCAGAGCGGCATCTTGGAAGCATCTCTCCAAAGAGATTTTTCTTTAACAGACCCTCTGACTGCTACATATGTGGACCCCCTTTGGCTTTACTCCATGCCCCGATTGCCATGGACCTCCCTCTGCATTGGTTTATTTGCCAGTTTAATGATGCACATTCCTGCCAGTCCTGGTTCTGAGAATGCCGTGTATGCTGTTGAATGCTAATGTTCTATTATGTGCATAGACGGTGTCTTTGTTTATTAATGTGTGAGATTTTTACCCCCTTTCCCCCCATAATTCCACCTCCTCCCCAGTCTCCATGATGCACCAACAGTCCGCTACTCCTCACTACTCCTCAGCCCAGGCTGGGGGCCAACATTATCAGGGACAACAGTCCATGGGCATGATGGGTCAGGGCAGTCAAGGAAACAGTATGATGTCTCAGAGGCCCATGGGATCCTACCGCTCCTCACAGCAAGGTAGGTGGTGAGACTTCCTCATGTTTTTGGCATGGCGGTGGGCTCATTGAGTTTGTATTGTGTTGTGTTTGAGTACGAAAGTACAAAGATGGATGCGTGACTAGAGTTTAGAACTGTCTGGACTGAAATGGTCAACAGGTGTCCGGTATCAGTGGCTCTGGATGCCAGACTCACAGTTTCCAGATTGATAGAAATGCCACGTTTGCTGATTAAGTATAGTGCGTGCATGGTATCAGCTCTTGCCTTCAAGTGAGGGACACTGAAGGTCTGCAAATTACTCTGTTGGAGTTGCCTTCCTGCAGCTTTAAGAAGCAGACCGGAGATGTATCACTCAAGTCACATTAGGTGCCCGTCTCTGTAAATCACTTAACTTGTGCTGTGTTAGCATGTGCCTAATAATAGCTGCACCCTGTCCTGTTATGTCTTTTGAAGGGTGTAGACGAGGCACGTAACTCAGATATATAAAAAGGATGGGATACAGTTTCCAGGGCAACCGGCCGTGGCTGTAAGTCCTCATTCACCCTGATGCACTATTATCCTTGCATGACTGGGTGAAGTATTTCCAGACAGAATTGTGTTATGAAGTTGTTGTGTCCATAGTTAGGCTGGCTGACTCGCTCACCAGCCATTGGTCGTGGGGCCGTTGCTAGGGCTCCTCTGTCATCTGTGGCTCCTCGGTCACGTCGGGAATGATCAGATATTCTGCAATGAAAATGTTGCTATTGTTGCTGAAGTTAAGATGAAAGTGATTTTTTTTCCTCTGCTCCAGCTCATCTCCCTGTCTGGAAACTTTTTGGTCGACTGAGGTCTGTAGAGGAGATTAGACTGTGCGTGGCTCTTCGATGCATCTTCCGGAGAGTTTTTTTGTGCTGTGGGCTTTCTGAGCTTGTTAGATGAAATTGAAAGGGAAAGGGAAGGAGTGGAATCTGGAGTTTCTGCACACCACCACCAAGCAGAGATCAGATTCTCCCTGATAACTGGCTTTCTGTAATCCTCGTTTTCTCCTCAAAAAATAACATCTCATGTAATTTGTCAAGGAATCATTTGCTGTAATTGCTCCACTTTGTAGTGTTTCCAAAATTTGGGTTGGCCCAGAATGGCTTCCTTCCTATCAGTATTTCAGCCCACTGAAAAACATCACCGTTGAAATTCTACAGTATATTATCAGAGCACAATTTATAAGCTAAATTAAAATAGTCAGATTAATTCAGCCTTTCCATAATAGCCTAATAACTAAATGATAACTTCCAAGAAAGCTGTTCATAATATTGTATGTTACACCATACTCTTTTATTTTTGTCTTTAACACACACATATGTGCACAAGACACCTCAGGCTCTCTAAATTGCCCATGTGTCCTGGCAGAGCCCCTTTAGCTGCCAACTCAGCGGCCAATCCGTCCAACCAACTGTTTAACCAATCATGGTGTCGCCTGTCTTGCAGGATCTTCACAGCAGTACATGGGACAAGACGAGTTCTACGGAGAGCAGTATGGACACACTCAGAGCTCCAGCGAGCCCATAAACCAGCAATATTACCCTGATGGTAATCGTGCACATCCATAAACTTCATACACACAGCTCTCAAACACACACACCTCCATTGTAGATCATGCCATTTCCTTTTAGCACTATTCCACAGGCCTGAGCCAGATTTACTGCCGTGCTGAAGCTTCAGCTCTCCCTCCCAGCCATCGTCTTTCCCCCCTTATTGTGGGGGATGACAAGTATTAAAAAAACAATGGCAAAAGACTGACATCGGCCTCAATTCTGTTTCTTCCCAATGTGTCTGTGTCCATACTGTCCCCTTTGGTGTGCCGAAATTTCAGATTTCAGAGAGCGCTTTAGCAGAGTGTGGAGGAGCGAGAGCGCAAATTTCGACTGGGGTGTCTCTTTGTGCATAATGTTGAAGTGGGAAGCCTTGAAAATGTTGTTGTGTTTTGTCGCTGCACATCTATTATGAATGTTTTGGCCTCAAACTGCAAATAATAATTTTTCTCTTCTGCATGTAAGTTGGTTTTGCCTTTGCGGGAGGAGTTTTTGCATGTGTTGAACCATGTTCTCCACAGGTCACGGGGAGTACTCGTATCAGCAGTCTTCGTATGGTGAGCAAGGCTACGACAGATCCTTTGATGAATCTTCACAGCATTACTATGAAGGAGGTAAGAGTTAGATATGTTTACATGCAATTCCACAACCTCAGTTTCTCCCAGTGTGTCCAACCAAGCCTATAATAAAGCACTGCCTTATATAATTAATAGCTGACATGTGTACCTGTATGTATGTGTACCTCCAGGTAACTCTCAGTACAGTCAACAGCAGGCTCAGTATCAGCAAGGCTCTGGCCAGCAGCAGCCTTTCAGCCAACAGCAGTACTCCTCTCAACAAGGCTACAGCGGACAGCCACAGGGATACAGTGAGAGCAGCCCATATAGACTACTGTGTGCTTTCACATAAACATAAACACACGCACAAAACAACTGAACAAATGAACTGAGTATAATCCCTCCCTTACAGGTCCAGGCCAGGGTGGATCCTCTCAGTATTCTCAGTATCAGCAGGGTCAAAGCCAACAGTATGGCTCCTACCGCTCGTCCCAGGGGGGCCCTGGAGTGCAGACGCAGAGGCCCTATGCCTATGAACAGGTATGTCAAATTACTTCATACTTTCTACGATTTATCTGATTCTCCGAAACTAGCTTTGTAACACCAACTACTACTCATTTAAGGTATGGGTATTTATGCCATGGATGGATTATTAAATGAATAAACAGCAAGAAATGATTGCTTTAATCTTTTGCTTGCCACACAGGTGCCTTTTCTGATGTTGATAATATCGGCTTCACCTCATTGAAATGAATGCTGATGTAGCACAGTCAATGCTAGAGCGCACCCAGAGCCACATTTTAAAGTAGCCTAAGGCATAAATACACTGGGACCTATTTAGACTCTCCTAGCCTCTAAAACCTTTCCATTTTAATTAATCATAATCTCAAATGTTTTTTAATGTTTTAATGTTTTTAAATTTGTTTTTTACATGATTAAAGTATAAAACATCAAAAAGCCTGATGCACATAGGAATAATGGGGTAACTTTAAAAAATTACTTTTGTACTGTGTGTCTCAGTCTAACATAAAAGAATAAAAGGGTTGCAACACAATGTGTAAAATCCAGTCTAATCTCAGCATGAATCATTTCACATTGCAGGGTCAGTATGGAAATTATCAGCAATAAGGCACCACATAGATTTGCTGCTTGAAGAAAAAATGAAAAAGGAATGGTTCAACAGTGACGCGTTGGCTGTGGACTTCCTCATATTCATTATCCTCTCATTAATCATTGTTCTAGCCAAGAATAAATACTATGGTCAAATGCTTTCCTCCTCTGTTTTGCTGGCTACAGGGGCTGAAGTGTTACTGAATCAAGACAGCTAATATAAACCTTCCATAGGGATTAAATGAGGTACTAAAAAGGAGCAGTAAAGTCATTAAATGAGCCTCAGCAAGTTGCCTGTATCCTTCCCTTTCGTTTCCGTCTTTGCCTTTCACTTGTCTTTATCCTGTCCCCTGCTTTTAATGTTTGTTTTATTTTATATGGCTCTTTTTTGTCTCTTTTTTTTTTGTTCTTCTTTTCTTGGTGCACAGGACAGGTCTGTGGTTTGTGAGTCTTTGGCCATAAAAAGCAAATTAGCCTTGGAGGAAATGGTCCTTGATAAGTATCTAATAGACTAGGGTCCAGCTCTTGCTTTAAGTCCTGCTTGAGACGCTGTTATATCTCACGCTAAGGGGAAATAATTTCATGACGGTGAAAACGTTGGTCCTTAAACCTGACTCGATCAGGGGGTCTGTCTGTGTTAGTCAAACTGTGATGTGTTGCTGTGTGGTCTAAACATTATGTGTTTTACATCTCTACATATGTCTTACTGAGGTCATAGACACAATAGATAGCTGACTGATCCAGACTTAAAAGTGTGTACCATTGTCCATGATAATCATACATCGTCGTAGTATTTTTGACATTATATTTTCAGTGGCATTGCTCTGCACAGAGATATTGTAATTGTGCAGGGTTAAAGAGGGGTTACACCATTCTGATGCCATTTAGTAAAGCTTTTACATAAAAAAAACTACATTGCCACTTTGTCTGCACTTTATTTTGCAGTAACCGTGTATGTATTGTCTGATATTTTGTATTGTAGTGCAATCCAGGCTGTTTTTAACAAATGATCCTCAAAGAAGCCAAAGTAACACAGGAACAGAGCAGTAACACTACTTCAATAAGTGCAATACACTCAGTCATGTTGAGGTTGGCTCTTACGGTGAACTCACACTGTACATCATCATTTGTGGTTTCTAGACATACAATGATGGCAAAGACGAGGGCTGGTTTGTCTAATGTTAGTTGCAAATGTTATGTTGCAGGCTTCAACTGACATGTAATATTTAAGAAAATTATTTTCAGTATTTATGTGACAGATTATGTAAAGTTTTTCATCACAAATGCAATGCTTACTAGTTCAGTATTCTCTTTTAGTGAAGGCTTTCACCATCTTCTTTTCTATTAGATGAAGAAAATAAAGTTAAAATAAGACAAAGGGGGAAGTGTACATGTTATACAAGCACACTTTCCTCATTTTACACATTTATTTACATTATTTCATGATCTGTCTATCTATCTACAAAATGGGCATACATTATCTTTATTTATTGATTCATTTATTTAAAAGACATCAGATGACATCTCTGGTCATTTCAAAAAACACTATTTCAGTTTCTTTTACAGTTTGAGCAGTAATGAATATTATTAGTGTGGCTGTGAGGGTCCAACTTTGCAGTAACTTTCCTTATCTCAGAGGGTTAAAATAACACAATAGTCATTTTGCAGGGTTAATCAAGAACGGGAGATACCTGGCTGTCAAACAGCTAAATACCTATGTACCACTCAACAGTGACAATCACAGGCTTCTCTATACTACAATGAATTCATATCAGTGTTTCATTTTACTGTGAACTGAATATGTATGGCAAGTCTTTTCCTGTTTAATGTAGTGTGTCATCACTGATGTGGGTGGTACGCTTTGTTTTTGTGTGTGTTTGTGAAATGTGTGTGTGTGTGTTTATGCATACACTACACTACAGGCCAAAAGTTTGGAAGCAACTTCAAGTTTCTGTTCACAATGACTTTCTTAAAAACCAGCATGAGTTATATATATTTTGGGATGTATTTACTGCATGATCAGACTTTGCTTTATGATATGCACCATTTTCCTCAATTTACCTTTAGGTATACATTGATGTTACCTAGACAAAAAAGAAGAGGAAGGTGTTCTTCAAAAGATGGTTTGGCCCCCTCAGTCTCCAGACCCCTCTCCAATTGAGCTTGTGTGTCCAACTGAGCAACAGTATGGCATATACTGAATGCATGCCTCGAATATAAGCCATGCTGTTGTTAAAGCCAGCCAGAGGAGGTTACTTTGAAGAAAGCAAAGTCTAAGCAAGAAAAACTCAAATACCTGATAATTATAGTAAAAATGTCTTCTGATAAGTTACTCTTTATATAATAATCATGTTTATTTTGTTGCAAAGTATACCAATGAAACTATGATCTTTTTTTGTACAAATTTGATCTTGCTTCCAAACTTTTGGCCTGTAGTGTATGTAAGAGAGAGAGAGAGAGAGAAAGAGAGGAGATGGTGAGTGTGAGAGTGTTAAGTGTGGTGTGCATAATCCAAATATGAATGTTATCTACTTATCTATTGTAAGACTGCATTGCCTGATCTTTTCTGCCATCTTTTGTTACTGTTTCTTATATAAAAATAAACTGACATTCACCTTTTGTACGTCTGCATTTTGTGGATTTATTGAGAAAACATAACTTCATGATAATGCTGTGTGACAATGATTATTAGTTTGATCCTTGGTATAGTTATAGTACAGTACTGGTTTTAGTATTGTCTGTCTTAAGATCCTCTGTACATCACTTAGATGTTTTCACGTTTCACAAATTTAGGTTTTCACTAGCTGAATTTAGTAAATGCAGAATTTCTGTCAGTTTACCTGACAAAAAATCCCAACAAAACTAAATTCTGTGCTTTTTTATAAAGCTTTTCTGCCATCTGAGGAGTGTTCAGACTTCTGCTCTATGAAGTATTATGGGCCAATTCAATAAAACGTTAATTGAGGGTGTATTTTTGTTTAAATTTGGTCCTTTCTTGCTGCCTCTGCCTGCATCTCAACCACTGACTGTGTATAAATATATCATCATACCACGTCTGTGATTTTAACACACACACACTCCTGGACAGTAGGTGGCGATAGAGAGAACCAAACAACAGAGGGAGCCGCAGTTAATAATCGCGAGCATGAACTGAACCTTCGCGGTTTCCGTAGCGCTGTTTTGCGTGTAAGCATGGAGACGGTTGTGTTTCATTGGGCATTAAATAAATCCAGAAGAGACATCTGTCCATCATAAAGTGACATTTTCGCTCTATTAGATGTTATTTTCCCGACTGAATCACCTTTCCGCTCGCTCGTAGTGATGTGTTGTGAGTCGGGGTGACATTGTCAGCCACCTTACACAAACTAATGTCCGTATGTTGAATGTCACGATGTTGGCGGCGTTGACCGGGGTCAGAAGCCCTCGGTGGCTCTCTCCGGACATACTCTTGGGGTTCATACTGGGACAGGAGGCGAGAAGAAACGGGTCGAGCCTGTTCGGTCAAACCGTGAGGAGACAGAAAGTAGTCCCCGGCGGAGTCAGATATGTCAGCACCTCCTGCAGCATGTGCGCCAAAGTCCGAGGGAGCAAGAGGAGAGAGCTGTCCGAGAAGAAGCTGGTAGATATACTCATATCGTTAATAAAGCAAGGGTATAAACAACGAGAGTAATACAAAAACTGCAATACATCATCTCAGCTGTAGTTTTCTGAGGTTTGGCAAAAGTGTCCATAGTTAGGATGGAGTCAGTTCACTACTCTGTATGTGTGTGGAGTCTCCCCATAGTATTAGTAACAGAAATTACACACAGAAAATAAAGTCTTTATCTTTAAATTTGTCTTCGAAACCAACCAACATTGTAAAATGCTCAATGATCATCCATATAAAAGATCAAAATATAAAAGTCATGTAGTATTTGTAATTAATGTCTCCAAAGTGCTTAACTAAATATATCTCATAACAAAGTCAATATGAATGACATATTTATCTTCTTTGGTGTTGATTGCCCCAGTCTGTGAACTCTACTGGAGAGATGAACACCATTCCTCCAAAAGATACCCCCTCATGGTGGTGGTAGAGAGCGCGGTCTAAAATGTGCATCCAAAATCTCCCAAAGCAGTTCACTTGGGTTGAGATGTGGTGACTGTGAAGGAAGCCATCGCATAAGATTCACATCATTTTCATACTAATCAAACCATTCATTGACCCCCTCATGCTCTGCGGGTGGGGGGCACTGTCTTCCTGGAAGAGACCACTCTCACTGGGATGGAAATGTTTCATGACAGGATAAAGGTGATCTCCCAGGACAACTTTGTATTAATTTAAAGTGAGCCTTCCCTGTAATAGGACAAGTGGACTCAAACCAGGAC